>PISX010031044.1:0-17910 GCA_004024625.1 Mellivora capensis
TAGTCTCTCATGGTTCACCTCCCCTTCCAATTTCCCTCAACTCCCTTCTCCTCTCCATCTCCCCATGTCCTCCATATTATTTGTTATGCTCCACAAATAAGTGAAACCATATGATAATTGACTCTCTCTGCTTGACTTATTTCACTCAGCATAATCTCTTCCAGTCCCGTCCATGTTGCTACAAAAGTTGGGTATTCATTATCATGACTATCTTTGAATGATGAAATTATTGGTGATTTTGTGATCTTCATTATACTTCCACAAAAATTTTCATGATTATAGTAAGTATGCATTAGCTGATATAAGAGAAAAAAGTAAAAAATTTTATGTAAAGTACTGAGCACAAAGTAAGAAATCAATAAATTACAGGTATTTTTAAGCATTAAAGTGATTTCCCTCTTTAATGAAAAGGAGCTCATCAGGGTGCCTGGGTGGCTCAGTCGGTTAAGTGTCTGCCTTTGCCTCAGGTCATGATCTTAGGGTCCCAGGATCGATCCCCACAACAGGCTCCCTGCTCAGCAGGGAGTCTGCTTCTTCCCCTCTCTCTACCCCACCCTCTGCTTGTGCTCTCTCTCAAATGAATAAATAAAATAAAATTTAAAAAAAGAAAAAAAAGAAAAGAAGCTCCTCAAATCTAAAGATGAAGACTATATTATAAAATATATTTAGTGAGAATCTACCTTATATTAAACCTTAAATTACTATTTTAGAGTCCTTTCCCTCTGGTATAGACCTATCACATTAATATATCAGATAGTGCCTAGTGTGTTTGAAACCACTATTACAGAGTTTCTCAAGAATTTGGATGCCAGTACATTTGGGGGGATATTTGCAGGGCACAGTACAATACCTTTGGTTCATAATCCACAGGGGGTGATCAAAAAATATTATTTTAAAAGAATATAAATTTATCACAGTCATATGATGGCACAGGAATTGATTTTTATATAAATTATTACCTTAAACAGAAATGAAGCCTTTATTATTAAAAAAAAATTCCTTTAGGCTATCAACCAGAGATGAGGAGAAAGTGAAGAAAACTTCCTTGCTTTCCATGAACAGCTGAACACCCTTAAAATTCATGCTTTCTATGACCATTTCTTCCTTATACAGACACTATTTATTTTCAGGGTAGGCATGCAATCGCACTATTCAAGTGTGTTCTGGGGGTTATAATCCAACTTCCTAGGCAGAACTGGTATAAAAATAATTAGTTTTACAGAGCAAGGATTATCTAGTACTAAAATTATATGGTGGCAATAACAGTAATCACAGTGATCACCAACGCAAGCATACATCAGACCCAACATAAAACATAAAGTCAGCCCCACCTTGACAGATTTATCTAAACTTTATAGACAAGACAAATGAAAAGGAAGAGTAAGGAAAAATTATAAGTGGGAAATGAATATCCATCACATCCAGAAAAATATCTGGAAATAGGTACATGTGGTTAAAATAAACAGATAATGGTCTTTCAGTACCATAAAACATCCCTTATCTTCCTTATTCGTGAACTCATACCATTACATCAAAACTGATATAATCTGTGTTCTCCCATTCAAGGTTGAAGTCTGTATATGCTGTACTGCTAGCCTGGAGACATTTCGGGAACTGGGGGAATGTCAGACAGGATGAATGCATCTGTCATGAAAGGAAGAAAAATCCCAGTCTCTCCCCGTCTCTCGAGCTTTAAAGTGGATTTCTTCATTCAACTGTGCTTGAAACATCATTACTGTACATACTGCATTATCCTATTATGTGTATACTTACAAATAAGCACTTCAACCAACATATAACCTGTGACTTAAAACAATGACAAACACAAAGGGTTTTTGGGTTTTTTTAAGATTTCATTTATTCATTTGAAAGAGAGAAAGACAGAGACAGAGAGAGCACAAGCAGGGGGAGAGGCAGAGGGAGAAGGAGAAGCAGACTCCCTGCTCAGCTGGGAGCCTGACATGGGCTTGATCCCAGGACCTGAAGATCATGACCTGAGCTGAAGGCAGACACTTAACTATCTGGGCCACCCAGGCACCCCTAAACACAAAATTTTTAAAGTAACAATCAAAATGTCAATCTGTATAGGCATTTCACATAAACTTAAGAATATATGCATTCATTTTTCTACTATAAATTATGATCTAAGATCATTTTATGAAAACATAAAGTTTATGAAAAGCATTTTAAAAATAAATTCAAGAAACCTTAAAGTACTTTTATAATATTAATCCCAAGCAATATGATTTTATCAAGCCTGAGGTAGGTGTTACTATCTATAATCATCCCTCAATTTTTAGATAAAAATGTAATATCACTGTAATATATTATCCCTTTTCTGTGTACCTAAATGAGTTATAATTTTCCAAATTACATACCTTTGGATAACACAAAAGGTTTTGTATTTGTAAGGAATTTTTTGCAATGGTAAAAATTAAGTCAACACTAAACATTAAAGAACATCTGAATCTCAACAATATATAAAAATAAGACAAATATGCATTCAATAAAAAACAGAAAAGAAATATCCCTCCAACTCTAATTGTTAATATATGATAATGGAATTATAGTTGGTTTGTTCTCTTTTCCAAAGTTAATCTGCTGTCATCTTACTGTTTTATGAGTAGCAGTAAGAATGACAACAATAATATTTCAAGTAATTCTGAACAATTTGTAAGGAGAGATAAAATAGGTAGAGGCCTGCGTAAGACAGTTGAAAAGAATCTCAAATTCATTTATCTCAAAACAAGGAAGATAAAACTTGATGCCATGCTGTCTGAGAATATTTTAACCAATGCAACAACATACAAAGTAGAAGTAGGTGGTATGTTTATTAGAAAGATAACTCCTTATTTTAATTGTTTCAGAAGTTCCAGCCAATACAACAAAGCTGGAAACTCTTCACTTTTTGAAAAAAGACCAAGTGATGACTAATTTTAAATATTTTGGTGTTCTATCCAGAAAGCATATGAAAATGAACTGGAAAATTATTAGAACTCACAAAATAAATTATTTAAT
Organism: Mellivora capensis; assembly: GCA_004024625.1. Lineage (NCBI taxonomy): Eukaryota > Metazoa > Chordata > Mammalia > Carnivora > Mustelidae > Mellivora > Mellivora capensis. Next base: position 3,019 of record PISX010031044.1, read on the forward strand.
ACAAATACTTGAATTCCAATAGCTTTCATATTAGTCTTATGAAATAATTTTAAAACAAGATAGAAAAAGATCCCACTAACAGAATGATATATAAAACTAACAAGAAATTCCCAGAATTTATATAAAGAAAACTATGAAACATTTATTTAAACAAATGGATACACATAACCATGTTCTTGAATGAAAAATACATTACAAAGATTTCAAATCTCCCTAAATTAATATACAAACTTAGAACTTCACCAAATGATTTTGAAGCTTAGCTGAGAGATTAAATGACCCAGAAAAAAACAGCCAAGACTAATCTGAACACAAAAATAATCAGGGGAAGTGTAAATTATCAGATATTAAAGCATATTAACAAATTTGAATAAAATTAAAAGCAAATTAGTGAAATATCCCAAAAGGTTCTCTATTACCTATTACTGGAAATATTAGACTAAGAGATGTAATGGAAACAGTATAATAAAAAGAATCTTCTTATTGGGCCAAAGCTATTCTGTCATTTTCAGTTTCCTTCAATGTTATATTCTGTGCCTCCGTGCATGAACAATGATACATGAGATACCTCTGAAATACACAGTATTTTGTAGTTAGAATTTCATAGTTTACCAGACAGTATTATAGTCATAGTAAGTACATAACTGCTGAGCCTGCCTGCCTGTAACTCGGGTGCCCCAACATAGCATAAAATGCAACCTACACATCTTCAGAGGGTACCCACCTAGTACGAGCAGGAGGTTCAGAAGCCTAGTGTATCCCCTTCATGGCTCCCATCACTTCTATATTATAGCCCAGGGGTCCCTTATTGCACATAAATATATTAGTAAGAGGGTTGGAGTCAAGCCTCCCAAGTTTAATCCATCTCCTTCATGACTGAATGTTTTAAGTGTTAGGAAGGAGCTGAAGCAAACCCTGTCTGAAGAATGGAATCAGCATAGTCTTCAGCTCATGGGGCAGCTGCAGGTGCTAAGATGCTGGCCATCCTCACAGTGGAGCATCTCTAAGGGCCCAAGCCCCTTCTGTTACAGTTTGTTCAGTTCTGTCCTCTAATTGGTATGGGCCAGCAGCAATAGCAACTGCAATGAAAAACATAAGCTCTGTGGAGGTGAGATCCTGCCATACCATAAAGCTGTTCCTGAAGACTGAGCCAAGCACAAAATGGCAAAATTGTGTCCCCTGCTCTGGAGCCAGTGTTGGTGCTGATACAGAGCTCACCAGCACATACCCAGTGTCATCTCAGAAACTGAGCCCCCTCACCTTACCAGACTAAAGCACAAGGTGCTAAACTACCGGTGTTAGCCTTTCAGTTTACTTCCCGGACATATTTGAGGGTCCAAGCCCATTCCCAAAGTCCTGGATCCAGACACCCTCTGTCTTCTTCCACCTCAGAGTTCCAAAGCCTCACTTTCCCTAGTTTCCCAGATGAGCAACGCTTCGTTCTAGATCTAGAAACTCCTTTCTCCCAGAATAATCAGGGCTTCTCCCTTCGTGTGGCTATAAAATGTCCTCCACCTACCCTCCTAAAGGAGACAGTGCTCCATGAAACCAGCAGGATTGTAAATTCCCAACTTCACTGTGACACAGAAGCACTTTTCTCACTGAAGAAAATAAAACTGATGCAAATTTCATCTCTGGGAGGATTTCCGTTCTCATCTCCCACAAATCCCACCATACTATACCATTCCAGGTGACCCTGTCACAAATTCAAATTCCGGGACCCTGACCTCAATCTACTGAATCAAACACTTTAAAGAAAGAGTCTAGGACTAGACATTTGTTAACAGTCTCTGTGGAATTTAGATATTAAAGTTTAAGAATCACCACTCTGGGCTTTAATTACTTTACCTTTCCCTCTTTCCCATTTCATCAGCATAAAACAATACTACACAGTTTTCATTATACTTTCTATTTCTGTGGCTCAGCAAGAACATCTTATCCAACTTGAAAGAAGAGGATGGAATAGAAAGGCAAACAGAAATGACAGCAGTGGTGATGGATATAACTATCAGAAAGAGAAATAGCCAATTGTAGAGATTCCCTTTCATACAAAAAAAGAAAGTTAGCAACAAGTTGAAAGGAGAGAAGATGTATCCAGAAACCATAGAGGCACACTAACATCTTCTGAATCATTCCCTTCACTCTCACAAGCAAAGAAAAAAACTGCATATCCTGCTACTGCCTCCATGCACAGTCTTTTCACGGACTCATCTGCTTAGTAGGTAATGCCAAGTGCTGTTTCACATTCTGCTTCAACAGTGAACAAAACAGACGAGGGCACATCAGTATGGAAATCACTTATCTAATAGGGGACATCAGCACTAAAGAAGCAAACATGCATAATTTTAAAAGGGCAATAACTTCTAAAAGGAAAGGAGGAGATATGATAAGAAAGAATAATGGTATGGTACAAGAGAAGGCCTCCATGAAGTGACATTTAAACATAATTGTTAGACTGGTGAACTATGCAGGGAATGGGGAGACAGGGGATCCAGGTATTAGGGAAGAGTGACGCAGGCAGAAAGTAAATCAAGTGCAAAGGCCTTGAGGTGGAAATAAGCTTAGTATCTTAGTGTCTGCATGGTGGACAGAGTAGTTGAAGAAAATGCACAAGGGAAAGAATGAAGAGAGAATTTGAATAAATACTCACAGATCAAATCATGCACGGCCTTAAGGCCAAGAAGTTACTTGGTTTTATTTTTATGTACCACTGGACGTCATTAACAGGTTTTAAGCCAAAATAGTTCATCTTTTTTTCTTTTTTAGAGATCACTCCAATTGCTATGTGAAAAATGGATGGAGGTAGCCAAGGAAGGAAATAAGATGAGCATTATAGGCAAGAGATGATGGTTGGATTGTTTGTTGCTTTTTATAAGGGTATTTTCTTTTGTGAAACCTGGGAAGGGAGATAGTACCAATTACTAAATGGAAGTAGAACATGTTTGAGAGATGGCACTCAGGGATTCAGTCTTGAGCGCATTATATGTGAGATACTTGCATAAAATATGAAAAGTGCAGGCAGTGTAATATAAGCATCAGGAGCATTGAACTATGAACTGAGCTGGATAATAAGAATTTGAGTTATTTACCTAGAAATGGTACTGAAAACTATAAAAACACATAAGATGACCCAAGAAGAGTGCATAGTGAAAGGAAGGAAGCAAGCTAAATATATATATAAGTAAGTAATTAAGACTGAGATGGAGCACGGAGCCTTGGTAACTTCAACATCAGAAGTCTGTGAACAAATATCCACGTCTATTTAACTAGTCCCAGAGAACTTATATCAGTAAGCAATGCCAACTGCATCAACCAGATGAGAAGATTGAGAGCCCCCACTGTAGGACAAACTCTAAACCCTTCAGTTATATGTCCCATATTATCAACAGATACAATTACAGCTCTATGTGCATCATAGTCCAATAAATGTGGCTCAAGAAGTTACTAGTTACTATCATGTATCAGACATTATACTAGGCCACTTGCACACATTAGGAGAAGTCAGGGCTCTGGAGAATAATAACTAAGCACAGAGCCCAAAGTTTTAAAAAGATCTATAATCTTGGTGCCAGGCAGCAGCACACCAACCTTGAGAAACAAAGACAGCAGGGGATGCCAGACTCCAAATCTCTCTCAGTTCAATGCAAAGAAGACAGAGTCCTCCCATTTCCCACTCAACTAAAAAAGATCCCAGGGTTCTCTGGCAGCCTCAAGAAGAAAATGCTAGATTATGGCTGATAGGACAGAAGGGTACTCAAATGAGAACAGATAGAGTGAGTCATATGAGTTAAATATATATAACAAATGTTAAATAAGCTTATTCAGTAGGGTACAACCTAAAAATAGTCTTTTTTCCCTCCTTACTGTTGTCTTTCAGTCTGTTCTTCACATCTCCATCCCTGTTGGTGGGTTACAGTGGAAACAAGCTTCTATTTTACAAACAGCCTCCTAATAACCAAGGCGTGTGCAGGAGGTAAGACAGAACCATTTAAAACTACCTGTCAGGATAAGGACACCGCATCAGGGGGAACTTATATGGGATGTACTGAAACAGGAAGTCAGGATCATGCCTTTGAAGGTAACAAACCCCTTCAAATAAATCTTTTATTCTGATCAGTCTAGCCTGCAGATTTTCTTTTTATATGTGGCCCTTGTGTCTTTGTGGCTTTGGCCACTACTTAGCAAGTCATTCTCTTTAGAATATTTGCGATCTTGTCACCTATTATCTTTAGCATTGAGGATCCATCCAAGACTCTTAAGCAACAAGATTGTAACCCATTAAACAAATCCTTTGTCATAAATGATATCATCCCCATTTTCCAAATGAGAAAATGGAAGCTCAGAGAGACTAAGTGACATGTCCAAGATGCAAAGAGGCAGAGTGAGATTTGTTCCAAGTCCTGTCCAACCCCTAACTTTAATTATACTGCAACGATACATGTTTGAGAAGTCAAGCCAGATGTAAGTTAGAATCTACCCACCATATTAGTTAATCTGTACGTAACAAATCAGTGATTTTTTTTTTCAACCTCGGCATGGAGTAAAACTACTTTTTAAAACTATAGATGCCAAAATCCCAATCCCAACACTCTGATTCAAAAGTCTGTGAGAGAGTTTATTAATCTGTATCTATATTCATTTCTAAAATGGAAGTCCCTGTGTTAAATTCTCAGCTTTTATTTAAAATGTTATTTGAAGTTGTCTTAGAGCCTACTGGAACTCCTAGTGAGTAAACCTGTTAAGAAATCTGCAAACCTAGGAATGGAAGCAAATAAAGGATATTTGTTTCAAGTAAAGTGAAGAAGCAAATTATACTGTTGAAGTACATGTCACTCAGGAACACAAAGAATAAGGAGGGTTCCTTCTATGAGCAAATTACAAAGCTAGCACAGAGGCAAGTAAAGCAGTGACTATCAACTAATTTGACATCTGCCTGAATTCTGTCTGCATTTGATCAAAGTATAGCACAGGTAAATTCCTAATTTACCTTGCTCATAACTTCATCTCTTCAAAAGCATTGGAACAACCAGGATTTCTTAATTAAAATGGCATCTGTTAACATCCCCTAATGATGCCTCTCCTAATTTTTCACTAAAGTACTTATAAACACAGGGGGAAAGATGAAAACCCACCACCATCTAAAAGTTAGAACTCACAGACAACTTAAAACAAACATCTGGAAAGAATCTCCACAAAGCACAGGAAAGATTAATCAGTTTTCCCTCAAATGGAAGAATGAGTATGTTTTTTTCTCAAATTCACCTCCAAGTATAAATCTGAGAAGTGGATTCAGTCATGATTCAAATGAACAAAGACTAAAAAAGACAATCCAACTTCTTGTCTATTGAAAAGTATAGCCTAGATAAATAAAACCTCTTCCAAAATGTTAAATAGAAAACAGCCAACATGAAACCTATAAAATATTATTTAATAAACTTACTTACTATATCATAAATTCTTTCTCTGAATACCACATTATCTGAATCTTACAAGTTTTGATATCTACTTTTATTACTACTCCATTCTAAAAAGTTTTTAACGTAGGAGTTACTTGAGAATATATATGTTTTTTTAGTTTTTAAACACATGTATTGTTTTATGCCATTTTCCTTTTATTGCTAATTTCTAATCAGATTGTTTTAGGATAACAGATAATGATCCATATGATACATATTTTTTGAAATCTAAGACTACTTGTGAGCCAACACATGCTAAATGTATACTTGAAAAGAATGTGTTTTATCTCATGTGCAAAATTTTTGTGATTTTATCTTAGATCAATATTGCTGCACTACAACCAATCCAGAGGTGAAGCATTATAATTACAAAATTTCTCATTACTAATAATGAGCAGGAAAGTCAAACACTGAACCAAATAAACTTGGTCTTCCAGACACTGGTTTAGCCCATTTTGGTGATTGTAGGCTACATAAGAAAACCAATGTTTCTTATTTCCTAAATCTAATGGATGCTCCTAATAACAAAAACATTCTTCTATAATACATTCAGATGAGATTCTAAAGGCCTGTATATTATCTTTAATAATAAATGCTAATATTTTATATCTAGAAAAAAAAACAAGTTTTTTAAGTAATTATAGGTTACGCTTAGCCTGTAGCAAATGTCCTGTCAGCCAGTTCAGACTCTGAAGTTGACCACTTCTGGATGGACAACCGAATGATGAAATATCCACATACAGAATAACAATATTAGACACACAATGATGTCTGCTTCTTGGTAGCATGAAGAAACAGCTCAAGGTTTGATATATTTGTAGTGACTGCCATTTCTCACCAGAGAACAGGTGTTTCTGCACTAATCAGCTGCCATTACCATCCTGGAATAAGTTCATCTGGAAATAAGATACACAGTCACACTCTTACCTGAACAGAAGATTGTTATGCGTTGAACTGTGTCCCCCTCAAAATTCATATGCTGAAATCCTAACCCCTTCACAATGTTACAACCTTTCTTTAAACAGGATCATTATAGATGTAATAAGTTAAGATGAGGTCATAATGGAGTAGTGTGAGCCCAATTCCACATCACTAGAGATCTTAAAAAAAAAAAAAGAAGACTATGTGAAAAGATAGAGGCATGGGAAGGATGCCATGGGAATATGGAGAACTAGAAGGATGCATCTACAAGTCAAGGAACACCAAAGATTGTCAGAAAACCACCAGAAGGTAAGAACAGGAAAGAAAGGATTCCACTACAGATTGTAGAGAGAAGACAGTCTACCAATACCTTAGGACTTGGGAATTCCAGCCCCTACAACAAGACAATAAATTTCTGTTGTTCTAAGCTACCTAGATTGTGGTATTTTGTTGCATCAGTCCTGGGAAACTAATACACAAATGTCTGCAGATATTTCTTAGTGAGCCTGATGAAGAGTTTGTAATAACATCACAATGTAGGAAATTCAAAGTAATATTTGTTTTAATTAAAGCAGGATAAAAAATCTAACTGGAAACAAGAATGAATATCTAGGTCTTTCACTGAGTGAAAACCTAGAAACTATTTGCATTCATTTTGCAATGCTCATTCCTAAAAAGTCAGTGTCTAGAATAATATTTCAGCATTTTTAAATTCCTAAATTAAATATACTAGAATAAAAATTTAGCAAACAATTAGCCTTTGTCTGATATGTACCTGTCTTAAATGGTCTTCAAAATTTCTAATCCATTAAGCACGAGTTGTGCTCTAATGCAATTTTAAAAAAATTGTCATGAGACAATATATATGTATATCTAACCACATGAATCTTGAGGAATGTTAACCAAACTTTTCCTTTGGATATCAAGTCTATGATTTATTTTATTCCATCCAGTAATGAGGTTGAGCAAGGGATAATTACTAGTGTGGAAGATTTCAGTAATCACTTTTTCAAAGGAAGAAAATAAAATTCAGAAATAGGAAATGACTATTATAACACACTGAACAGTAACATTCCTTTTTAGTAGTATATAAAAACATGTACATCATTAACCCATGCTATGATAACATTTCAATGAATTGAACTTATTTCTTTGGACTAACCTTTCAAGATTATGGACTGCCCATTATCAGTTTAATGGCTTTTTAAAATGTATAATTACATATGCTTATAATATGTATAATGACAGAGTTCAAATGTTATCAGTTTAGTCTTTTTTTGCTCTCCTGTTTACTGAATGGCAGAAAAGAAACTACTGTTTTCAAATAAAAAACTGCAAATGGCAATTTCACTCTTTACAGTAAATGAATTTATACAAGTTAAAACTCATTACACTACAAAAAACTAGTATGTAACATACTTCAGTGAAATTGGTTGTGTTCTAAGATACCACCTCCCAGCACTCCCACTAGCATATGCCCAATCCAGCCAGCCAGCCAGCCTACAAATTCAGCCTAGGTGCCATGTGTCTGGAAAAACCGTGGCCTGTACCTGATCCAGAAGTCCTACCAAAATGGTCATGGTTTAGAGTACACCCAGCTGGCTGCACATGATTTAGTCACCCTGCCAAGGCAGACCCAGGGTTACACACCTATGACCCCCTACCCCAGCCAACCTTACCTGCTCCAGTTCTTACCATCTTGCCAAGGAGGCAATGGCATAGTTTACTCTAAGACCTCCTGGCCATTGCCTGCTCCAGCTCCAGCCATTCTGCCAAACCCACCAGGCACATGCAGTCTACACAGCAGATGGTCCTATACAGGGTCACTGCTTCAATACTAGAAGAGGGAGCTGTTCCACTTAACTTATAGAAATAAACACAAAATGTCAAACAAAATTAGGAGACAGCGAAATATGTTCCAAATAAAAGAGAAATATGCCATGGGAAGATGGAGAACTAGAATGATGCATCTACAAGTCAAGGAACACCAAAGATTGTCAGAAAACCACCAGAAGGTAGGAACAGGAAAGAAAGGATTCTGCTACAGACTGGAGAGAGAAGATAGTCTACCAATACCTTAGGACTTAGGAATTCCAGCCCCTACAACAAGACAATAAATTTCTGTTGTTCTGAGACAGAACAACATAACCCTAGAAAAGAAAAGAAAAAAAAATCCTAATTAGAAAAGATAAGTAATTTACTTGATAAAGAGTTCAAAGTAAGTCATAAAAGATGCTCACTGAACTTGGGAACAAAACAGATAAACACAGTAAGAATTTCAGCAAGAGTTTAACAAATTAAAAAAGAAGAAGAACAAGAAGAAGAACAATCTGAGCTAAAGAATATAGTAACTGAAATGAAAAACACACTAGAAGGAATCAACACCAGACTGGATGTTAGAGCCTGGGTGGCTCAGTCACTTGGGCATCCAACTCTTGATTTTGGCTTGGGTCAGTCTCAGAGTCGTGGGATGAAGCCCTGCATGAGGCTCCATGCTCATTGGGGAGTCTGCTTGAGATTCTTTCCTTCTCTCTCTGCCCCTCCTCCCATTCATGCACATGCTCGCTCTCTCTCTTTCTCTAAAGTAGATAAATAAATATTTTTTTAAAAGAACAGAAAAAAAATTTTAAAAATGAGGATAGGTTAAAGGACCTCTGGGACAACATCAAGCATACCAACATTTCTAATCGAGGGGAGGAAACAAATATCCAGTTCCAAGAAGTACAGAGTCCTAAACAAGATACACCTAAAGAGATCCATATAAAAACATTACAATTATAATGAAAGATAAAGAATAAAATGAAAGATAAAGAGGACCTGAAAGGCAGCAAGTGAAAACAGTCATGCCCACTGGACATCCCATAAGCTTAATAGTTGATTTTTCAGCAAAAATTTTTCAGACCAAGCTGCACCTGGGTGGCAAAACATCTGCCTTCCGCTCAGGTCATGATCCCAGGGTCCTGGGATCAAGCTCTGCATTGTGCCCTCTGTTCAGCAAGAAGCCTGCTTCTCCCTGTCCCACTCCCCTTGCTTGCGTTCCCTCTCTCACTGTCTCTCTCTCTGGCAAATAAATAAATAAAATCTTTTTTAAAAAAGGTTTTCAGGCCAACAAGGAGTGGCAGGTTATATTTAAAGTGCTAAGAGGTAAAAACTGACAACCAAGAATACTCTACCTAGCAAGGTTATCATTCAGAATTGAAGGAGAATAAAGAGTTTCCAAAAATGCAAAAAACTAAAGGAGTTCACCACCACTAAAATGGCTTACGAGAAATGTTAAAGGGTCTTCTTTAACCATAAAAAAAAGGCCATAACTGAAAATAAAGAAATACGTGAAAAAGAAAATCTCACTGGTAATGTTGCAGAAGTTCTGAGGCAACCAAAAACTCAAGCGGCACATGGAAAGCTGGGAGAACACAGTTTTATTAACGTCGGCAGGCTCAGCGGGATCACTACCGCAGTCTGAGCACCCAGCCTTTGTTGGGACAGATATTTGTAGGCAAACTAGGGATTTTTCGCAGTTTCTCACAGCTGATTGGCTTGGGGGTCACACGGCAGTTCTTAAAGCTATGCGGAAGTGACTTCGTGGAGAAGTGCCAAGTTATCCTCAGTGGTTCCTCATTTCAGTGAGGTGGCCATTTTGGGCTTTTCCACCTCAGTAATGGCAAATGTATAGGAAAGGCAGTGGATCAGCCAACTAAAAAGCTAGAATGAAAATTAAAAGAAAAAATGCTGAAATCAACTATAACTACAATAAGTAGTTAAGGATATCCAAATAAAAAGATGTACAATATGACATGACAAATGTAAAATGTGGAGAAGGAGAGTAAAACTGTAGTGCTTTTGGAATGCAGCCAAACTTAAGTGACTATCAGCTTAAAAAAGGTTGATAAATGTGAAATCAATGGTAACCACAAACCAAACCTACAACATACACAAAACAAACAACATACACAAAAAAACAGGGGAAAGAACCCAAACATCATGCTAAAGAAAACTATCAAACCATAAGAGAAGAGACCAAGAGTAGAAGAAAGGAAAGAGAAGAACTACAAAAACAACCAAAAAACAATTAACAAAATGGCAGTGTGTACCTATTAATAACTACTTTAAATGTAAATGGACTAAATGCTCCCATCAAGAGACACTAGGTGGCTGAACAGATAAAAAAGCAAAAACTAAAACTAAAACAAAAAAACAAGGCCTATCTACTTGCTGCCTACAAGAGACTCACTTCAAATTTAAGGGCATACACAGACTGAAAGTGAAGGCATGAAAAAAATCACTCCATGCAAATAGAAACAAAAAGGGAACTGGAAAAACAATACTCCTATCGGACAAAACAGACTATAACAAAAGACAGAGGAGGGCATTACATAACAATAAAAAGATCAACCAAACAAGAAGATATAGCATTCATAAATATGTATGCACCCAACACAGGAGCACCTAAATAAAGCAAATAGTAAGAGATATAAAGAAAGAAATTGACAATACAATGAGTAGGGAACTTTATACCCCACTTACAGCAATAGTTAGCTCATCTAAACAGAAAATCAGTAAGGAAACACTGGCCTTAAATGACACATCAGACCAGATGGACTTAATATATATATACAAAACATTTCATCCAAAAACTGAAGAACACATATTTTTTCAAGTACACATGGAGCATCCTCTAGGATAAATTATAAATTATGCCACAAAACAAGTCTCGATAAGTTTAAGACTGAAATCATATCAAGCATCTTTTGCAACTACAAAGATATGAAACTGGAAGTCAATTATAAGAGGAATTTCAGAAAAAAACACAAACACAGGGGGACTAAACACCATTTTACCAAACAGTCAATGGGTCAATGAAGAAATCAAAGAGGAAATAAAAAATACGTTAAGACAAATGAAAATGAAAATACAACTTTCCAAAATCTGTGGAACACAGCAGAAGTATTCTAAGAAAGAAGATCATAGCAACATAGGTCTGCTTTAAGCAGCAAGAAAAATCCCAAATAAAGAATCTAACTGTACACCTAAAGGAATGAGAAAAAGACGAATAAACAAAAATCCAAAGTCGGAGGAAGTCTCTTCAACAAACAGTGCTGGAAAAACTGGACAGCTACATGCAAAAGAATAAAATTGGACTGCTATCTTACACCATATACAAAAATAAATTCAAAATGGATTAAAGACATCTAGACCTCAAACCATAAAACTCTTAGAGAAAACATAAGCCGTAAGCTCTTTGACACCAGTCTTAGCAATATTTTTTAGAACTGGTTACCTCGAGGAAGAGCACCAAAAGCTAAGATAAACAAAAGGGCTTACATCAAATTAAAAATCTATTGCACAGGGACACCTAGGTGGCTCAGTTGGTTAAGTGGCTGCCTTCAGCTCGGGTCATGATCCTGGCGTCCTGGGATCGAGTCCCACATCAGGCTCCTTGCTCGATAGGGAGCCTGCTTCTCCCTCTGCCTCTGCCTGCCACTTTGTCTGCCTGTGCTCTCTCTCTCTCTCTGACAAATAAATAAATAAAATCTTTAGAGAAAAAAAAAACTATTGCACAGCAAGGGAAACTATCAACAAAACAAAAGTTTAACCTACTCAATGGGAAAAGATATTTGCAAATCATATATTTGATAAAAAATACATAAAGAACTTACACAACTTAATATCAAAAAAACTAAACAACCTGATTTTTAAAAAATGGGAAGACAACTTGAATAGACATTTTTCTGAAGACCTACAGATGACCAAATGACTCACGGAAAGGTGTTCAACATCACTAATCATCAGGAAAATGCAAATCAAAACCACAATGAAATACCATGGCACATCTGTCAGGTATAACTGGCTATTACCAAAAAGTCAAAAAATAACAAGTGTTGGCAAGGATATGAAGGAAAGGGTACCTTCATACATTGTTGGTGGGAATATAAATTGGTGTAGTCTCTATGGAAAGGAATATGGAGGTTCCTCAAAAAATTAAAAATAGAACTACCATATGATCCAGCAATTTCACTACTAGGTATTTACCAAAAAAATACAAAAACACTAATTTGAAGGGATAGATGCACCCTTATGCTTATTGCAGCATTATTTACAATAGCCAAATTATGGAAGTAGCCCGTGTCCCTCGATAGATAAAGAAGATGGGGGGTGTGTGTGAATGATCAAATATTACTCAGTCACAAAAAGGAATGAAATCTTGCCATCTGTAGTAATGTGGATGGATCTAGAGAGTATTATGCTGAGTGAAAGAAGTCAAATATTGTATGATTTCACCTGCATGTGGAATCTAAAAAACAAAACAATCAAAACAGAAACAGACTCATAGATACAGGAAACAAATTTGGTTATCAGAGGGGGAATGGGTTGGGAGACAGGGGTAGACAGGCAAAATAGGTGAAAAGGATTAAGAAATACATACTTCTAGTTAAAAAATAAGTAAGTCGGGAGGAGTCAAGATGGCAGAGAAGGAGCAGGCTGAGACTACATCAGGTAGCCCGAGATCAGCTAGATAGCTTATCAAACCATTGCAAACACCTACAAATCCAACGGGAGATCGAAGAGAAGAAGAACAGCAATTCTAGAAACAGAAAATCGACCACTTTCTAAAAGGCAGGACCGGCGAAGAAGTGAATCCAAAGCGACGGGGAAGATAGACCGTGGGGGGAGGGGCTGGCCCCGGCAAGCGGCGGAGCAACGGAGCACTAAATCGGGACTTTTAAAAGTCTGCTCCACTGAGGGACATCGCTCCAGAGGCTAAACCAGGGTGAAGCCCACGCGGGGTCAGCATGGCCCTAGGTCCCACAGGGTCACAGAAGGATTGGGGGTATCTGAGTATCACAGAACTTGCAGGTATTAGAGCAGGGAAGCCGGCTACAGAGACAGAGCCAAGGAGTGAGCTCTCAGCTCAGGGTTACCTTGAACCGGTCTCAGCCTGGGAGAGCTCAGAGCACAGCCGGAGGCCAGGGAGATGGGAGAGATTGGGGCTTTTCTCTGAGGGCGCATTGAGGAGTGGGGCCCCGAGCTCTCAGCTCCTCTGGGCCGGAGATTGGGAGGTCGCCATTTTCATTCCTGTCCTCCGGAACTCTACGGAAAGCGTTCAGGGAACAAAAGCTCCCGAAAGCGAACCCAAGCGGATTACTTAGCCCGGCCCCTGGTAAGGGCGGTGCAATTCCGACTCTGGCAAAGCCACTTGAGAATCAATACAACAGCCCCTCCCCCAGAAGGAAAACAAGAAATCCAGCCAAGACCAAGTTCACTTACCAAGGAGAACAGCAGAATTCCAGAGGAGGAGAAAGCAAAGCACGGAATTCGTGGCTTTCTCCCCATGATTCTTTAGTCTTGCAGTTAATTTAATTTTTTCTTTAATTTGATTTTTTTTCTTCTGCTAAATTTTTTTTAACTTTTACCCTTTTCTTTTTTAACATTTTTTAACTAGTTTATCTTAACAATACCTTTCCAAAAAAATAATAATCTTTTTTGAACCTTCATTATTGGAGTCATATTTTATCCTTCATAGTATTTAACTTTATTTTTTGTATACACATAGGGTTTTTTCTTCTAAAAAAATTTGGGGTACAACATCCTCTAGTAGATCAAAATATACCCTAAATCTAGCTCCAGGCTTGTTCTAGTCTCCAGACTGAGCAAATTCTCTCCATTTTTCTTTTTATTGATTCTCCCAACCAACTTACTTTATCAACTCCTTTTATAGAAATTTTAAAAAAAAATTTTTTTTTCATCTTTATAGGCATATTCCATCCCTTCATTGTGTTTACCCTTATATACGTTTTTCATTCTTTAAAATTTTGGGAGGTAGTTTCTTCTAAGAGACAAAATACCCCAAAATTAAGTGGGTGACCCTGTTCTAGTCACCAGTCTAATATATATATTTTTTTCTTTTTTATATTTTTTTTATTTGTTTTCTTTTTTAATTTTTTTTCTGAACTTCTTTTGATCCCCTTTCTCCCCCCCACGATTTGGGGTCTCTTCTGATTTGATTAAAGCACATTTTCCTGGGGTCTTTGCCACCCTTTCAGTATTTTATTTGCTCCTTCATATACTCTTATCTAGAAAAAATGACAAGGTGGAAAAACTCACCACAAAAAAAAGAACAAGTGGCAGTACCAAAGGCTAGGGACCTAATCAATACAGACATTGGTAATATGTCAGATCTAGAGTTCAGAATGACGATTCTCAAGGTTCTAGCCGGGCTCGAAAAAGGCATGGAAGATATTAGAGAAACCCTCTCTGGAGATATAAAAGCCCTTTCTGGAGAAATAAAAGAACTAAAATCTAACCACGTTGAAATTTAAAAAGCTATTAATGAGGTGCAATCAAAAATGGAGGCTCTTACTGCTAGGATAAATGAGGCAGAAGAAAGAATTAGTGATATAGAAGACCAAATGACAGAGAATAAAGAAGCTGAGCAAAAGAGGGACAAACAGCTACTGGACCACGAGGGGAGAATTCGAGAGATAAGTGACACCATAAGATGAAACAACATTAGAAT
>PISX010031045.1:0-17919 GCA_004024625.1 Mellivora capensis
AACGTTTTAAAATTGACTGTGGTGATACATATACTGAAAATCCAGGAATTAGCCACGTTAAATGGGTGAATTGTATGGTATGTGGACTGTATTTCAATGAAGCTGTTAAGACAAGGATTTAAAAATTAATGCTTAAGTATTACAAAAGGGGAGCATAAAGGACAAAAGTTGTCAACACATTTTTGGAAGATGGAAATCTGGTGGAGGAGTGGAACTGACTAGCAGAGCAAAGTGCTGGCAAATCAATTCACACTGCAAAACCCAGGAGACAAGCAACCTGGTGGCCCTACAGAAAAAAGAAATTAGGGGTTCCATGTTAGTAACCATGTTGAACTATTGTTCTTCGTTGTTTGTTTTATATTGCATGTGCCTTCTAAAATCTTTTTTTTTTTCCCGAGTGTGGTGGTCTTTGCCAGTTTTGTAAAACCCTGTTGAAATGTTAGCATGTTTCAAATGTGCAAAGAGGATCCCAGGTTTCTTGCATTGGACAGAACCTGAGACAACTGTTTTAAAGTTAGCATTGCACACATCTGGGGTCGGGGTATGGTGGAAGCAGTAGCTTCTGGAATCAAAGCCAGAAATCTCAAAGGTGGGGTTAAATTCATTTTTTAAATGTATTTAAAAATGAAGTTGTGGAAAAGTTGCATAGATGTTAAAGCCATAGATGGTAAAGCCATATACCCTTTATCCAGATGTAGCTATTATGATTTTGACCTGTTTACAGACTCTCTCTCCTTTTCTCCTTCCCCTTCTTTACATATAGGAAAACACATATATGCATATGAAAATTATACATACATTCTTGAATATTTGAGAATACATTTCACGCATCACATACTTTCTCCCTGAATATTTCATAGTGTATTTCTTATTAAAAAGAATATTCTCTGATAGCACAGTAATCTCCTTTGGCAAATTTCATATTGATCTTAAACTTTTAACTAATCTCCCACTCAAAATCCATTTTTATCAACTTATCAAGTAATGTCCTGTGTGTGTGTGTGTGTGTGTGTAAACCTCCTTACAGGAGTTAGTCTAGGATGACATACTACATCTAGTTGCTGTGTATCATTAGTTTCCTTTAATCTGGATCAGTGTCTCAGCCTCTTTTACAACAAGGCCAGGTTTGCAAAATCAATTCAATGTGCCATATTTATAACCCCTTCTCACCTGGAAATTTTTTTGGGTGGAGTTTATTCTGTTCAGACTTTAAAGGATGTTTTTATGGTTGTGAGACCTAGGGTCCTTAGGGACAGTTAAGACCACACTTTCTATTTAAAAACAATTCCAGAAATTCAAAGATATGTGGAGGGATTTTTCCTAACGGACATATGTCCTGCAGTCAAGGGAGGGTATGTGAAGTGGGGCGGGCTAGAAGTGTACTTTCCTTTGGGGAGAGACAATGGTGAAGCTGTGGACACAGGTTAAGAGAGGAAAAGAAGGCTGTCATTACTGGCAAACCCTCCTCATATGGGAGGGAAAGGATTGGGTGTCTAGGGCCAAGACTGAATCATCAGGGAGGGAATATAGGCGAGTCAAGTAAGGAAATGTTACAGGGCTTAATTTCAACAGTTTATAATCTAAATAATGAAGCTGTAAAGGTTCCAACTATTAAATGACGAGGTAGCATGGGGAGAAGAAATAAATACATATAACCATCAACAAAAGTGACATTATTATCTCACATTGGTAGAGATGACAATAAGGTATTTTGGTGAAAAGGTAGAAGCTATGTGGGAAAAACACATTTCATGGAAGAAATAAACATAGGTGTCATTCAAAAATCCAAAAGGTATTGTAGGTATAGTTACAGTTGTGCTCATGAGACACTATGCTAGAGGAGCCCACTTCCTAAATCAAGGTGAGTTTGGTCTCTGTGATGCAGCACACTTGTTCTGTAAAATAAAGGAACCTTTAAAAATGTTGGGTGGAGAAGGGGGACTTGTCAGAGAGGGAAGAGGGAGCAGCAGGGAGAGACACGATACATGTGGAAGAGAACCTGTAGGGTGTGAATAGCCTAAGAGGGATTTGGGGAAATGAAAGAATTACTAAAAGTGTTTAAGTTGTTTGCCTCAGTTCCATGGGTGTGTCGTACCCTTGTCTCCCTCTTTGTCATGCTTTCTGCTCCTTGGTACAGGCTATTCTGCTTTGTCGTGCTTTTTAGTCAACTTTTGAATACTTTTTGGTGTTCAATACTTTTGGATACTTTTGAGGAGCTATGGGGGTGGGGCTGTGCTGAGTCTATTTCTGGCTTCATACAGGGAAAAATGCATGAGGGAGAGCTGCAGCTGAAGGCAGAGTAGATCTTGAGGGTGTAAATCCTGGGGTAGAGCAAACCTTCAGAGACGAATTGAGGTCCAAAGTGAGATCACCAAGTAGTGAGAAGGGTCTCAGGTAAAATCAGGGTAACAGGGGACCGAGAGCATTTCACTAAGGTAAATATATGATATGTGACTAGGTGGAGCAGAACGGTAGGCTGGAGGCAGCTAACAGGCCAGGAAGGATGGACACATCTGCTGGGCTGGATAGCGGGGGAAGGGCTGCATATGAGTTTCTCTCTCCTGTGCTGTCCCCTCCCCAGCACTCAGGAACCTTTGGTGTCTGAACTAAAGCCCTGTGATGTGGGCCTGGAACTCTATTCTAGCTCATGGATTCTCCATGCCCAGCTGCCTGAGGCAGGAGTGCATTTGCAATGATGTGAATCATCTTTGTCTGAGAAGCCTTATTGCACCATGGCTGAACTCCAATTACAGTTGCTCAGTCTTCCCATGCTTGCCTTCCTGGGTCAGGTGGGGCTCCTTCTTCTGGTGCTGTGCTACCAAAAGAGGAATCCGTGTTTACCAGTATTTTGGAAACAGAGATGTCAATCAGGGAAGTAAAGTCCCTCAGAGATACTAAATCTTTCTTTTCAAATAGATGAATTCAAAACAACTTCCAAATGATGCTTTTGCTGAATTTACAAATTTTAATTAGTTTATTTTTTTATTCTATTTTACGAGTCTATGCACAGTGTAGAGCCCAAGACAGGGCTTGAGCTCACGACCCTGAGATCAAGACCTAAGCTGAGACCAAGAGCCAGATGCTTAACCAATTGAGCCACCTAAGTGCCCCTTCAGTTGTATTTTAATTTTCATTTGGTTTAAAATATTTTTTTTCCTTTTGAGTCTCCTTTCTTGGCCTGTGTATTAGTAGTGTGTCATTTAACCTAATCTAAACATGTTGGGATTTCCAGCTATCTTTCTGTAGTTGATTTCTAGTTTAAGTCTACTATGGTCTGAAAACATACTGTTTGTGATTTCTTTTTCTTTAATTTTTAAAAAATTTTTTATATTAACATATAATGTATTATTAACTCCAGAGTTACAGGTCTGTGAATTTCCATGTGTGTGATTTTATTTTCTATTTGTTAAGTTGTGTTTTGTGGTCCTAACTATGGTCCATCTCAGTGAATGTTCCATGTGAGCTTGAGAAGTATGTGTATTCTGCAGTTGGATGAGGTATTCTATGAATGTCAATTACGGCAAGTTGATTGATGATGCTGTTTGGGTCAGCTATATCTTTACTGGTTTTCTGTCTGCTGAATCTGCCCATTTCTGAGAGAGTGCTGCTGAGATTTCCAACAATAACAGTGGATTCATCCATTTTTTCTTGCAATTGTATCAGTTTTTGCCTCACATATTTTGACACTATGTTGTCATATGTGTACCTGTTAAGGAGTGTTCTGTCTTCTTGGATAATTGACCTCTTTGTTGTTATATAATGATTTTCTTTACCCCTGATAATTTTCCTGTTGTGAAGTTTGCTTTGTCCAAAGTAATAGAGTTACTCCTATTTTCATTAGTGTTAGCATAGTACAATTTTTTCTGTTTCTTTGTTTTTAATCTATCTGTATCTTTATATTTAAATGAATATTTTATAGACAACATATAATTAGGTCTTTTTTTTAATGTGCTCTGACAGTGTCCTCTTTAATTAGTGAGTTTAGACCACGTCCATTTAGTGATTTTATTTTTTTTAAGATTTTGTTTATTTTTTTGACAGAGAGAGAGAGCACAAGTAGGCAGAGAAGCAGACAGATGGAGAGGGAAATGCAAGCTCTCTGCTGACCAGGGAGCCCCATGCGGGGCTCAGTTCTAGGACTCTGGAATCATGACCTGAGCTGAAAGCAGCCTCTTAACCTACTGAGCGACCCAGGTGTCCCAAGTGTTTTTTAATTATAGTAGGATTAATATCTCTATCTTGCCTGTACTGTTCGCTATTTATTATACCTATCCTTCCCCTCTTTTTCTCCTTTTTCTGGTTTTAAACAAGTATTATATATAATTGTATTTTCTCACTTTTATTAGTCTTTCAATTATTCTGTTTAAAAATCTTTTAGTGGGGCGCCTGGGTGGCTCAGTGGGTTAAAGACTCTGCCTTTGGCTCAGGTCATGATCTTCGGGTCCTGGGATCGAGCCCCGCACCAGGCTCTCTGCTCAGCAGGGAGCCTGCTTTCCCCTCTCTCTCTGCCTGCCTCTCTGCCTGATTGTGATCTCTCTCTCTGTTAAATAAATAAATAAAATCTTAAAAAAAATCTTTTAGTGGTTGTCCTAGTGTTTGTAATATATATTTACAACTACTCTAAGTCCACTTACATATAATGTTATACCACTTCAGAGATAGTGCAGGAGTGTCCAATTCCTCCTGTCCCTGTAGCATTGATGCCACTCACTTTACTTATCCATATACTAATATCACCCAACACATTATTATTATTATTAGGTCAATTGAGAATAAGATAAATGAAAGTTTTATTTGATCATCATTTATTCCTTCTCTTCATTTCCTTTATGTAGATCTGAGTTATTTTCCTTCTCCTCAAAGAACTTCTTTTAACATTTATGCAGGTCAGGTCTGTTGCTGATGAATTCCCTATTCTTATTTGTCTAAGTTTTTATTTCTTTTTTACTTTTGCAGGATAATATCACTAGATATAAAATTTTGGGTGGGATGCCTGGGTGGCTCAGTTGGTTAATCGGCTTCGGCTCAGGCCATGATCCCAGCGTCCTGGGATCAAGTCCCACATTGGGCTCCTTGCTTGGCAGGGAGCCTGCTTCTCCCTCTGCCTCTGCCTGCCTCTCTGCCTGCCTGTGCTCACTTGCTCTCTCTCCCTCTCTCTGACAAATAAATTAAAAAAAAATTTTTTTTTTAAATTTTGGGTTGATGGTTGTTTCTTTCAACACTAAACATTTCACTCCAAACTCTTCACTTCATGGTTTATGATAATACATCATAATTTGTATGCTTTTTTTCCTCTAGAAGTAGGGTTTTTATTTCCCCCTGGATTCTTTCAAAATTTTATCTTTTGTTTTCCTACAGTTTGAATATGATTTGTCCAGGTACAGACTCTTTTAGTATTTCTCTGCTTGGTGTACTCTGAACTTCCACAGTGTATCACTAACTTGTTATTAATCTTGGGAAATCCTTGGCCATTATTACTTCAAACATTTTTTCTGTTCTGTCTTCTTCTGGTATTCCAATTACATATCTATTATACAGTTTGAAACACAGTTCTTGGATATTCTAGATTTATCTAGATTGGATATTCTAGATTATCATTAATAAAATTCTTTTTCTCTTTGTATTTCAGTTTGGAACGTTTCTACTGTCATATATGCAAACTCATATATTCTTTCCTTACTGTATGGAACCTACAGATAAGTCAATCAAAGGCATTGTTCATTTGCCATACTGCTTTTGTTTTCTAATGTTTCCTTTTGATTCTTTCAGGGAATTTTGCTCTCTTGGCTGTTTTTGTATGTTTTTGTATGTTGTCTACCTTTTCCATTAGAGCCCTTAACATAATAATTGTGGTTATTTTAGATTCCACATATGAGAATTCTGAAATTTGTCATATCTGAATATGCCACTGATGCTTGGTTTGTCTTACCAGTTCGCTTTTTCTTGCCCTTAGCATGCCTTGTAAGGTTTCTTCGAAAGCCAAACATTATGTATTACGTAATCGGAACTGAAATAAAGAGATCTTTAATGTGAAATCTTACATTAATATGGTCAGGTGTTGGGGTATGTTCAATATTTACGGTAGCTATGCATATCAGAGGCTGTAGTTTCCTCTAGTGTCCTTGTTTTTGTCTCTCCTAGTGTCTTTAGGTTTCCCTAAATTTCCCTAAATAGAAACTATACCTTGCAGCTCTGTTTAGTTATGATCCTGTTCCTACACCAGAGCCATCAATACTGTAGCAAGGTGTCAGGGGAGGGGATATGATTAATCATTGATCTTCTAATGGGCTTATGTCCCTGGATTATGATGTTCACTAGTGTTTAAAGGTTTTTGTTTTGTTTTGTTCCACTCTATCGATGAGAAAGGAAGCCTAGAGGGGGCTGCTATAGTTGGGTAATTTACCTTCTCCCATGGGGCATAATGCTCTGGTAGACTTTTCTCATTGAGTAGCTTTGTGTTATGGAAAACACTCTGGGAATATTTCACAATGTTTTCAAAATGGGTTACCTTTCTCTTTTCTCTCCAACACTATATTCCCCTCCCAGAAACTTGAGCACTTCTTTCTTTCTTTCTTTCTTTCTTTCTTTCTTTCTTTCTTTCTTTCTCTCTTTCGTAGCTCTACTGTGAGAACTAGGTTGGGTTCCTGGTAATATAACCCATAAAAAAATGGGAGGCCCCCATTATATAGTGACCCCAGGAGTTTCTCACTCTCATGCTATCCCATATGCATCCTTCAGCAATTTGTCAAAGTGTCTATTTAAGTGTTCCTACCAGGAGGGAAGTGTTGAGCCTCCAGTGTCTTCCATTTCAGGTAAGTGAATCTTAGGTATGATTTTCTGCACTGACATTCTCAGAAGATTTGAGGTAGTGGTTTGCCACTATGGTTCCAAGAAATGTCATTGATTTTTAGTCTGTTCAGCGTTTTGCTTCTTTCACAGACTGAAGTGATTACTCCTAGGCTTTTTTAATGTTAGATCTGGAACCAGAAGTTGCCCTTCAGAGAATGACTATTTTCCTGTTTCTCTTACCACATTTCTAAATGAGTTTGGTAGGTTCAGGGAAACACCTAAAATGGGAAGTCTAAGGAAAGAATAGACATTAATTCCTCTAGGAAAAGAGATCTGATAGGGCGAAGGATTAAGGAAGCACTAAGGTTTCTACTTGTAACTCATAGTCTATTTGGGTATGGTGGTGGGTCTTGGGTAAAAGCCCAAACATAATGATTCTACAGTTCTAGATTGGGTTATTTGGAGAGTATGAGGTCTGTGTAAGAAAACAAGTTTCCCCAGGTCTTGATCATAAGTCACATTCCCATGTCAAGCATCACTCAATCAAGCCTGCCTTCACGTTGGGCTGATCAGGAGAACAGTGCTGAGCCTCTGAGAAGAGACTGGGGTCTGGGCTATATCCTAGGATACAGGGTCTACCTAAGGGAGCACAGATGTGACTCTCAGGCTTCAGTTTCTATGTCCTCATTGAACAAAGAAATTCTGACTGAGAAAATCAAGTATGGACCTCCCAAATAAAATCCTCCTTTGTTTTTCAAAGTAAATATGAAAAATATTTTATCACCTTAAAAATTGAGAAAAGCAAGGAACACAAAGTTCTGTAAATTAAAATAAAGTCCTAGTATTCTTGGATAAAGAATGTCTCCGTTTCTGAGAGAAGACTGAGAGATGAGTCCCCACCCCTCATTCTTTTCTTTTTGTTCTAGCGTCAGGGCAGAGTCAAGAGGAGGAAAGGTAGGACTCTGAAATGTGAGGTTCTGCCTATTCCACCTGAGCTCTCCAAGGCTGGCCCTTCCTGTCCTTTCCATGAGGGCCCAGTCCATGATCTCTGAGGATGCCAGCTTCTAGACACATTCCCTCTCAGAACAGAGGCCTCAGAGGAGAGGCTCATGAAAACACTGTCGGAGTGCAAAACTCTTCTCAGATTCCCTGCTCTGACCATGACTGAGCATGAAGCAGTGATGGATCTGGGAAATGAGGGCTATCCAATACGTGTGAGATATTAAGATCAGAATTTCTGAAGTTCTGAGACTTTGTGAAAGACCTGTGACATCATGGATACTCAACTTCCTGTTTGAGGTAACTGTTGACCTATGTTTCACATAGGGCAGTTTTCAGTAACACATGGGATAGGTAATATATACAAAAGCCCATTGTGAATGATCAAATAAGCAAGTCTTACAATTATCATTGATTATGTGACCTTGTATCCTAATTCTTGGAGCTCTCCAAGTCCAATCTACCAAGGATATCTTTAAAGGACACTCTATTCAGTCTCTTATAAGATTTCTCGCTTCTATCGTCATCATCCTTCTGGTTTCCCAGGGTGGAGAAGTTGCCAGGGAGAAGAGAGGACTCAAGAAAGGTGAGTAAACATTACCTTCTTTCCTGTACCCCTCTTTTAAGCAGAGT
This sequence comes from Mellivora capensis, assembly GCA_004024625.1. NCBI lineage: Eukaryota > Metazoa > Chordata > Mammalia > Carnivora > Mustelidae > Mellivora > Mellivora capensis. The sequence continues at coordinate 8,422 of PISX010031045.1, forward strand.
CTATGTATTTCTAGGGCCTCAGGGAAGCCTGGAATTGACATGGGATGGAAAATAATCAGAGATAGAATTTGCAAGTCTTGGGCATATTGGTGAGTGGGGGCTACCATTGCCAGACCTGCCAGGGTCACATGTTTCCTCTGGTCCTGGCTGCAGCTTTGTACCTCCTGTCTCCCACAACTCCCTAGGCCAGCGTCATGATATCATCCACTTTCATCAACTATTATGTCCAGACCCCTTATGTGAGGTGTGTAACGACACAATTGCTGACGTGAATTGGCTGCTGTTCCAGAGGCCCCAGAAGATGCTACTCCCTCTGTGATCCCCTTGGTTTCTATAGCTTCTGTGACTGACTCATCATTCACTTCATCTTCTAACTTCTCTGCAGTTGCTCCAGGAGAACTAATACCAGCCTCTTTGCCTGAGCCTTTCCCCCAATCCCCTCCATCTTCTCACCTAACCCAATAACCCATTTAGCTGACCTCTTCTTACCCTAACCGCTAGGTACTCGCTCCCACTAGAGTCAAAAGCCTAGGATTCTTAATTCCCAGAGAACCATTCCATACCTCTACCCCCTGCCTTTCCTCCTTTTCTACCATATGATGCCCAGACAACCAGAGGCCACTTTACCTCTGAATACCATCTCCACTCTTGACCCCACCATTTCACAAGATAACAACCCCTTATCACATCTGTCTCAGACAAGGAATTCCACTGATTCCTTTGCTTGTCATCATGCACCACCAACTCCATCTGTTTCACCACTGCCAGACTGCGCTTTAACTGTGACTCAATCTAAATCAATTTCCATCTCATTGAAACCTGTTCCTGAGAAGTCATCTCCAGATAGCCCTGGTGAGTTGTCTACTTATGTCCCAACAATTAGAGGTAGTGACTGTTCAAACCCATCAAGTTCCAAATTCTCCTATTGGCAGGCCCATGCCAAGAACATGTTCCTCCCCACATTATCACACACTGATTTTCAGCAAGAGCAAATCTACCTCCATCAACCAGAAACCTGTCTCTGGGGAGACTCTGCTACTAAGCACAAGGAGGCCAGTGGAATTTCTTTTCCTGGCCTTAACATCCAGGCCCTCTTGGAGAAACAAATGGAGAAGAGAATGGCTTTCCAGATTTTAGAGAAGAAAGTAGAAGCGGGGGGCATTTTCCAAACAAATGTGGTCAGAGTACCAATGGACATCTTTAGGGAATTTGTTGCATCCTCTTGATGTACAGGTCACCACAGCCTCCAAAATTGGCTGGACCACTGAAGGCAAACCAGCTCTCTATTTATCAACAGCTCCTCTATGTCAAGGCTTTGGCAGAAAACTTGCATCAGAAATATAGCCAGCTCTTCTGGGGTCTTCCTTCTTTGCACAGTGAGTCCTTAGTAACCACTCTCCTGTTTTCTAGTAGTACTTCCCCACTAGAGACTCACTTTGTCTTATTAAATGGAATTCATAATACTTCTGCCACCAAAATGCAGACATCTCCACCACTTCCTAATTTCCAACAATTTCCTCTCCCCATTGTACATCCCCAGTCCTTGCCTCAAAGCCTGTCCCCATCCCAGCCCCTATCTTTCACTAATGTGAACACCCATGCCCATTTTCAATCCTGCCTCCCGATCATACCACCTTCTTCATCCAAGATTAGGGACTATGGAGTGTCATTCCATAGATCCAAGAATGAATCAGACTCTCCTATCCTGACTGAAAATCAACACCTGGGAAGGCACGTGTTGCAGAAGCAACAGGAACATTTGTGGGCTTTAGTCCTTGTGTTCCAGAAACCTAAAGAAACCATTTATCCTCAAGCTCCCAACCTTCCTTTGGTTAGCCAGTCATCCCATGCCTATGTACCAGTCTCCATCCTTCCTGGCCATTTTCATATCATTTGTGAACCCCAGGAGACACTGGAGTTACATAGCCCAAGGAAGGTAATCCCACGCTGGTGCCTCCATGACTGTAGAAATCTAGACTACCTAGCAGTGATGGGGCCTCAGCATACATTATCAGAACTCTCTCAGCAAAAACACAGACATGTTCACTTACAATTCTCTGATTTCCAGGGTCATAGTAACAGGGATCTAGCAAAGACTGAACTGAGTCTCCCCAGAAGTTTCCACAAGAGGGTCCAAACAAAGTTCCAGCTAAGAAAGATATGAGGAGGAATCTTGGGTATATCCTAGAGAAGAGTCCAGAAGACAGACCACAGAGAATCTCAGAATGCCACCTAGGGAAGGGTCTGAGGGCTGCCTTGGAGACAACAAGGAACTGTGTGTGTCATTCAAGGAATCACTCAGGGAATGAATTATTGAATACCTCAAGGAAGGACACAGACCAGAATCAAATGAAAATTATTCTTAGTTTACATATGAGCAAGAAGTTTTGGCAGATCACTGCGGGTAGGATTCCTATAGGTGTGTGTTATTCGTGGCTGGCTGATGACAATACATTCCCTTTCTCTGGGAGTTCCCAGACTGCTATGGAAAACACGGATTCTAAATAGACAATGCTGGGTTGGGTTTACTGCCAGAGCATCACTCTAGAGCATTCTTTTCTTGATCCCATTAAACGACAGGTGCTAGAGGTCCATATTATTAGAATTTGCATGAGTGAGAGGTGGGGTTTACCCCTCAGGGTTCTTGAATCCATGAAATTCTATATGTTGAGAGAAGCCAAAACATGGCCTCTCCCCCAGCTTGACTTTCCCTCTTCAGCCATGCATATTTCTGGGGTTGATTCCAAAGCTGAGTTTTTTAAACCCCTTGAGGGAAGCTCTAAACCTTTTTTGGCAAACAGGGTGAGAACAACAAAGTCAGTCCCCACTGTGATCATCCTCTCCTTGCTATGTCATCTGTGGGCTCTGAAGGACATGGGGGCCTGAAGGCATCACACTTTGACACTGACCATAAGACTACAGAGTGCATCCAGATAGCTGAGTCAGGCAACCAGACTTTTCAGCCCCTTACACACAGCATCAGAGCTCACGTGAGAACCAGTGAGACTGGACAAGAAAACACATGTGGCCCAGAGGTGCCCACAAGGCAAGCTGGGGCTGGACATGAGCCAATGCATGAGAATGTGAGTTCCAGTAACAGAGTAGAAATGCAACAGGGCAAAGTGATGGTGAAGAACTTACAACATTTTGCTATGTCCAACCTGTCCAGGGATATATTCAACACTGAGGAGCTCTGTACCCTTCAATCCCAATCTTGGGACACCTTGACAACCAATGAGCTAGGAAGTTCCAAAATGATAAATGTCAATATAAGTAAAGTAAAAACTGCCCTGACTACGGAACACCCCTCACCAAAAATACTGGTTCCCCAAGATTCTAAACTATTAGACCTGAAAAGACAGATCCTGAGTGAGTTAAAGTTTAAACTGGAGAGTGAGGAGCATAACCAGGCTCAAGGATGTCCCACTGACATGCCCCTTCCTTCAGATAGCTTGACTTCCAAGGCATCACTGACTCAGTCCCAGAGTGTGTGCAGTGGGGACATGGAAGCATCCCAGGTGCTGCACGTCTAACTGAAGGACAGCAGAATTAGTACGGAGCAGCAGGAATCCTTGGGCTTGAAGCTGGCCTTCTGTAAGGGCCAGCCTATTAATTTCTCACAAAGAAGAAGTGCAAAGAAAGTGAGACCTCAGGATCCCAAAGCAAGAAAATGCAGAAGTGAGGACTCAGGAGTAGGGACATCTGTAGGCAGAGAGGAGAGCCTCCATGCTGAGGACAGAAAATTAGAGCGTGCTTCCCCAACTCTCACAGAATGAACTGTTACCTCTTGAAAGTTACTTCAGAAAAAAGATGAGGCAATTTTCTCAGTGGATCAATTCCAAGAAAAAAATCACAGGACATCAAGAAGGTCCCCAGCAAAAAGCCAAGTTCATGTCCACCTTACTGCAGCACCAAGACCCAGTTGAAAGTGTGGCTACTTTCGGGGAGTAGTCGGCCTCTTGAGGCTCACACGCTCACTACCATTGGGAAGGTCCTAGAAGAGAAGCTGGAACATATGTACATATCTGAGGCCCCAGAGTTAAGCCAGCAGCAGGAGGATGTACAGGCCCAAATAGGGCTTGACAAGAGACCTCCCTCCAAATATCAGGCTCTTTCTGGCCCACAACAAGAGAAACAGGCAAGTATCAAGTCCTGCAGCCAAGAAGCTGTCTGTGTTGACAAGAACCATCCTACATGTATCAGAAGAGAGACAGGGTCAGACAGCCCCAGAAAGCTGAGGCCTTCAAGAATCAGCTATTAAGCCAGAGTCAATGCCCTTCTTCTCTGCCTTCCGGAGAGTCTGTGCCTCATCCAAGCCCCACTTGTGTGCATGAAGTGTGCCAGGTCCTTTGGGCCACCAGGGGTGACCCTGATGAAAGTACTGTGTTTAGCGATTTGGCTCTTCTACTCAGGCAGAAAATGCTTCTCCAGCACTTCCAGGGAGAAAAATTTCCCTAAAGAAATCATTCAGTCCTTGTTGAGAAAGCTTCACAATTTTCATGACAATATATCCTGTGATGAGAACAACCTTCAGCACAACCAAGAATATTAATCCTCCTCAATAAACGTTTCTTCTAATAGAGAGTGGTGCTTTCTGTGTGCTGCACTGGGACTGGGGCTGGGGCTTGTGCTTAGAGAAAGGAAGCAGTGCGTTCAACTCTTAGTAGTTAATGCTTTTGGCTTCTACAAGTGCACCAGTACCTTGTACAAAGCCAGACAGTGGCCTTCTCACTTTTATCCTGGGGTCCTTTATTTGATCCTGTTCTGATATCCTGTATTTAAAACATTTACGTTTTTTCATAAAAAGTATAACGTGCTTACTCTGAAAACCTTCAGGCCTTTACATATAGTGAGAAAAACCCTTAAAATCTAGAACTTGATTAAAACTGTCTTTCATCCGCTCCCAAACTATTTGTCAGGTAGGATACTATGTCAGCTAGGCCTCACCTCCTGGAGGCTACTCAGGCCCAATGATACCATTTCAACATATGAATATACGGGATAGTCTTTGATCATGAAGACAGTACCTCCAGTGATGTTGGCAGGGACGTTGTCCTCCTATATGGTGCCTGCCTTCCCAGACATGCGACATTTTACCCCAAGGTTATAGTAATTGAGGGGTGCATTAATTATCTATTGCTGTGTAATGGATATTCCAAAATTTAGTGGGTTAAAAAATATATACTTATTATCTCATAGCTTTTGTGGGTGAGAAATTCAGGTAAGGCCTACCTGGATTCTCTGCTTCAAGGCTGCATTTAAGATGTCAGCTGAGGCTACATTCTCATCTGGAGGCTTGACTGGGGAAGGACCAACTCCCGTACTCATTCACATAGTTGCTGGCAGGATGCAGTTCCTCAAAGTCTGTTATAATGAGATCCTCAGTACCTTGCTGGCTCTTGGCTGGGGCTGGCTGGTTCCTTATAAAGTGGGCTTCTCTAGCATGACAGCTTACTTCATCAAAGCAAGGAGAGAGTTTGCAAACAAGATAGAAGTTAGAATCTTTTGGAAACTAGTAATGGAAATGACATCCTATAACCTTTCCTTTATTCTATCACTCAAAGGTAAATCACTAAGTCCAGGCTATGCTTAAGGGGAGGTGTAATTACACAACGGTGTGAACACCAGAAGTGGGTATGATTGGAATCCTCTCAGAAGTCTTCCTAATGCAAGGGTTTCTAGTTGGACACCCTATTCAGTTTGCTGAAGCAAAAGTCACCCAAGGTGCCATGTGGATTTTTTTCCTCATTCCTATCCAGGTCATTAAGATCAAAACTGTTTAATGGTTAAATGAAGTGGCACCTGGTAAGTAACCATCAAAGAGACTGCAGCACCCAAAGAAGGAAGGAAAGGTGATATAGGAAGTTAAAGTAGTCTTGGTTTATCCTGAATGGTTAAGTAAAATAAACCCTCAGAACCACCTGACTTACCAGTATTCAAACTGGGGGGCAGGGAGGGAAGCTGGTGTAATTTGGCTCATCCGGCTATACCACAATCTCTCTATTTTGCCCTAGCTCCCAGACCATAATTGTGTAGAAATAACCTTCAGCTTCTGTAGACCTAGCCAACGTTACAGAGGAACGCTACAGGTTGCAAGGTTTAATTTCTGTTCTTGTTAATATCTTTAATATAGCACATCCATCATCTCAAATTTAATTCTCATAGCTTGAACATCAGAGAGAATGAGCCACTCAACTATTGGAAAAGGTAGTACTAGAGATTTTAGAGCACATACTCCCATTTTGGGATATTTTCCATATACCTATGTCTTGAAGGCTCTGATGCCTGGGAACTCTGTCACACTCAGGCACCCCTGTTCTTTCCATGATCCTGGGAATTCGGAGACCACATTGCCCCTCCTAGGATTCTGTCTGCTTTGGCACCTAGGAGTCCTTCAAGCAGGGACGTCCCTCACTGGAGTTGACTTCTGAAAGCTCTGATTTTGTGCTCTGCTACTCTATCACTTGCCTGTAGCCAGCTGACGGAGGCTCCCTGCCCCATGGATTATCTTCCCATATATCGCCTCAGATTCCCTCCTTCCCACCTCCTGCCTGGCAGAACATGGTCACTTTTCTGTTTGTAGAGTTGCTGGTATTCTTTTCTTCGATCTCCCCTTTATTTCCCAGGTGTTCAGAATGACTTGATAGCTATCTAACTGAATTCCTGCAACCAGACAAAAGTAAGGTCTCTTATTCCTCTGCCACCTTGGGCTGCAATCTCAATGCAGATTTCTTAATCCCCTCTCATAGAAGGGCAACCTGAAGGACAGAGAAGGTAATATATATTTAGTGGGCTAACATGAAAGTGGGAGCCAGGGATGGAGAGCCCCTTTATACTGTGAGAAATTATTTGGATGTAAAAGATGGGAAACACAACTTCACTGACTTAAAAAGGAGAATCTGTTGACTTAGGTACCTGAAATAGTCTGGGAATAAGGCTGTCCTAAAGTACAAGGGTTCATGCTGGGCCTCAAATGATGCCTTCAAGATTCCATTTCTATCCATTTCTTGGAATTCTGGATGGACTTTCTGTCCAACTATTTTGTAGCTTTAAGTATATCTTCCAAGTGTTAAGTGTATCTAAAAACAGTTGTGTCTCCCAGTAGTCCCTGCAGAAAATCCCACTGTGCCTTATTGGCTCCACTTCTGGCTTAGTTTTGCCCATCCCTGACCAATCACTGTTGTCAAAAGCATAAAATCATCTTTTGGCCAAGCCAGAGTTATAGATGCATTCTTAAAATAGGAGTGTTAGGGAAAGAAAACTGTATCTGCCCATAGACTGAGACTGAGAATGGGGTTAGTTCCCTAGAGGTCAATAAAGGGACTGTTTCCAGAAGGTGAATGAATGCTAGGTATCAAAAATAAAACAGATGTCTACTCCAGACCTCTTTCTCTCTGCCCCATTTCTGCTTTCTTGTCCAGAGTTATGCCATGACTAAAGCTTGGAGTTGAAGGAAACACTGATTCTGAGGAGACTTAGGGATAAGAAGAGTCCCCAACATCCATGTGGATAGACTATCCAACAATCTGGTCTCTCACTGTTCACCCCTTCTCATCCTTGAGCCCTTCCATTCCGATTTAGTTATGGCCATATCCTAGAACTTATCACCAGGAACACTTCTGCCATCTGATCAGACAGTCTGACATTCCACCTGATTTCATCCTTTCAGCTTACGCCCTCAGCATGCCAATTCTTCAACTTAGTCAGCAACTACAAGACACTTTATACATCTCCCTGTCCATATGAGAGTGGTTTGTCTCATTTCCTCCCTCTGCAAGGAAAACTTCATTGTTCATCACTTAATTCCAAACCTAAAGAGCTCTACTTTTTAAAAAATTATTTATTTTTAAAACTTCTTTTCAGTGTTACAAAATTCTGTTTACGCACCACACCCAGTGCTCCATGCAATATGTGCCCTCCACAATACCTATCACCAGCCTCAGCCAACCTCCCACCACCTTCCCCTCCAAAACCCTCAGTTCCTCAGAGTCCACAGTGTCTCATGGTTTGTTTCCCCCTCCAATTTCCCCCAGCTCCCTGCTCCTCTCCATCTAAGAGCTCTACTTTTGACAGCTTTTCATTCGCCTTTCATCTGTCATGCCTGGCAAAAGTCAGTTGTGTCTTTTTTAGACCTGTATTCTAATAAAGGGGTGATTCATCTAGGATAAAATCAACACAAGTAATTATGTCGATGCCACCATAAATGTTCTATAGTATTAGTCAGCTTCAACAATCCCTTAAAACAACCCATTATTTCCTTCGGTGTTTAGTGGGTACTAAGCATTCTTCGAAGCATAAAGGGCACACCAGTGAAAGAAACAAAGCTCCCTGTCTTGGCCGACCTCATATGATTGTTCTTTAGCCAATTCTCTTACCTAAGTGCTCAAAATGATTTCATTTTTCTACAATTTCTCCAGTCTCCTCATTCGTTGAACGTATGTGCTGAACCACGGCAGGGGAATAAAATGTCACCAGAACTTTTCATTAAAAAACTTCAAAAGAGTAACAAAATCAACAAGTAAACACCTATCCCTTCTTTTTTCTTTCCTTCCTATTATACTGGAAGGTTTTCCTCAGGGATCGGCCCTTGCTTCCCAACTTACAACACTTTTTTTCACTGTTTGAATATTTGACTTAATCATCTACTTTTCTCGAAAACTGAGAATATATTTACCTCAGTACGGTCTGGCATGCCAGCAGAGTTCAAAAACTTCTAGACAGAAGAGCCAGTAATGGAAGGGATTTCGAAGGGGAGGTTCCAACCAGCCTGCTCTGGTGGCGGAGCCACGCACAGGGCGAGTTGCACCTGGGGGTGTGGCTACCTACAGGGGAAGCTACACCTTGTGGCAGGTCACGTCCATGAGGGGACTACATCCAGGGGCGGGCTTCATCTTGGGAAAGCCACACCCAGGGGCGGTATTACCCCAGGGTGAGCCATGCTCAGGGGCTGGCCAGCTCCAGGTAGGTGCACTTGAGATGGGGCCAGTGGAGGTTAAGCCACACCTGGGGTGGAGACTATGTCCAGGGCAAACCATGCCAAGAGCGGGACAACATTCAAGGCAACGCATATGCGGGGGAGGATCACGTCCAGAGTGAGCCCGATCTAGGTGCAGGGCTCAGGAGGCTGTGGTGTTTGGCTTCTTCATGGTGGCGGTGCTGTACCATCTGACTGTTAAGCATTTCACCCCAGTCTTCTGGATCCTGTCTCCATCACTTCTGAAAGTCGAGTTTTGATTTGCCTCAAAGTCAGATTTTGATGGAGAACTTCTGGATATCGGAATGACCTTCCCTTCTGCCCAGAAGGACTCTTCCCACAGTCTGCCTTTTCCATCCTGGCTGCTGGCTCTAGAGGCCTCAGGCCTAACAGCCTCAGAGAACGTGCTGAGGCTTGGGGGCCGCGCCTGGGCCACGGGAGCCCCCTTTGCGGAGGTCACTGGATGGAACTTGCTGAGGTGATCCTAGTAATAAATATAGCGGCGATATGGACCACTGTTAAGA
>PISX010031046.1:0-17914 GCA_004024625.1 Mellivora capensis
TGCCTGGGAGTTTTCTTCCCAGCTCCCGGCCCCACCACAAGGAGTCACTGCCAATCAATCTGAATATTGGGTGTAAGAGTACAAAAGTCTCTTCTGCCTCAGGAAGAAAAATTTCTGAGGCATAAATTACATCACAGAATTCTTCTGAGAACCAAACACTATCTATGTTAGTCAGGATTCTCTAAAGAAGCAGAACCAAGAGGATGGATGGATAGATAGACAAAGATTTATTATGAGGGATTGGGTCACACAATTACTGAAGCTGGGAAGTCCCACAGTCTGCTCTCTGCAAGCTGGAGACCAAGAAACAGTGGTATAATTCAGTCCAAGTCTGAAGGCCAGAGAAACGGAGGAGCTGGGGGTATAAATCCCAGTTTCAGGACAGAGAGAATGAGATGTGTCTATGCTCAGCTGGGGGGCAGAAAAAAAAAGAAATTCCTCTCCTTCTGCCTTTTGTTCCTTCCAGACCCCTAGGTGATTGGGTGATGCCCCAGTTGCACAGTCTTGGGGAGAACAACCTACTTTACCAAGGTCACTGATCCAGCTGCTAATCTCATCTGGAAACATCCTCACAGACACATCCAGAAATAATGTTTACTCTAGGCCTCCTGTAGCCAGTCATGTTGCCACATAAAATTAACCATCACGTTACCTCCAAAGAACTCTCCAGGAGACCTCAGTCTCGGTTGGCTTCCTCCCCTCCCCTGCCCTGCTTCTTCTCTTCCTTCCAGGGACACTTCCTTAATAGAGCACTTACACACCAACCCTACTCTTCGGATCTGCTTGAGGAAAGCCTGACTTAAGACAAATGCTAACATTTTTCCATTTAGAGTTAGGTTAGCCCAGAGAAGAGGGAAGCTGAGCTCACAAGTCAAGGTCACATGGTACCAGCGGTGGGAAGGAGGAGGGAGAGAGAAGTTGGGAACCCTGCTGAGCCTGATGTTTCTACCAAAAGTCAAAAGAATTGAATTGGCATTAGAGAGAAAAATTAGCCTCACCTTCTGGATAGAAAGAATTCATGCATTTCAATACCTTATTTGAAAAGGCTCCTGATCTCAAAATAAGCCTTGTAAAAAAGCACTCCTGATGGCTGAATGGACAGATATATTCACATCTCTTCTGTCACAGGTTCAGCTCTCCAGGAAACAGACTCTAAGATGGAGATTAACATGGAGAAGGCTGAATAGGGGGTATCTCTGGGGTCAACTCCTATGGAAAAAAGGAAAACAAAACAAAACAAAACAAAAATAGGGAGAAGCTAGGCCAGGCGGATTCTCAATGAAAGCTGCTGCCAGCTCCAGGAAGCTCTGAACCTGGGTGGTCCTTCAGAATCGTAGCAAATTGGGTGAGAAGGTAGAACCTTGAGTAGATGAGTCATTGGATGAAGATTCTCCCTGTGAAGAAGCCAACCGGGGCCAGCTAGATGAACAAGCCCTTCAGTCCTGAATGTAACCTCAGTAGCACACCCAGCATTATCCTTTCTGTCCCGCCCCCCACCTCACAAAATCTTACTGACACAACAAGCAAAATATAAAAACAAAAGTGAATCTGTAATGAATTCAGAATATCAGGAGAGATGTCTCTAGCAAAACTGAACAAGGAAGACTTTCTAGAAATTGATGGGAAATGATTGATAAAAATCCCCACAGAGCTAAGGAAACTGAAGTGATATTCAGGTGTCAGAAAAAAAAAAAGAAATCTTTCAAACAAATCCCAAAATATCGCAGGCAGAACCCAGAACAATCCCAACATCAGAAGTAGCAGAAGCTGGCTAAATGAGGATGCATGCCCCAGGCATTGAGATGGATAATTAATTGCAGAGTGAAGCAATTAAACCAGTCCCCACACTCTCTGACAACCCAATTCCAGCCTTTGGTGTGAAAAAATCAAGAGAGTTCAGTGTCAGAGAAATCAAGTCAGGAAAGCATCAAGCAACCGAATGGGGAGCCAGCAGTAGGGGGAGCAGGAAATGATAACCTGAGCCAAATGCTGCCAGAGATTAAATAAGGACTAAAAATTCATCACCCCGTTGTATAGATTAGGACGGTGAAACACAAAGTAATTGAAGAACTTGGCCAAAGTCACACAGCTTCTTTTTCCTTTTTTAACAACTTCATTGAAGTATATTTTACATATCATAAAATTCACCCATTTCACAGGTGCAATTAAATGATTTTTAGTAACTTTACCAAATGGTTGCAACCATTACCATAATTAGTTTAAGAACATTTTTATACCAATAAAATTCCTCATACATACATTAAATCCATCTCACCCCCAGACTCGAACAACCACTAACCTACTTTCTTTCTCTAGAAAATGACCTTTTCTGGACAGTTCATGGAATCATACAATACATGGTCTCCTGTGCTTGGCTTCTTTCCCATAGTGTAACGTTTTTGAGGTGCGTCCATAATAAGCTTGCATGTATCAGTAGTTTCTTTTTATTGCTGAGTCATACTCAGTGGCTTTTCCATCAATTTTGTCTATCCATCCACCAGTGGATGGACATGTAAGGTGTTTCTGCTGTTATGAATAATGGTGCTATGAACATCCACAAGTCACACCGCTTCTAATTGGGCTTACCAGAATACAAACTTAGTCTGAAGCAAGGACACATTCCATCCTCGTGCAGCTTGTGGCGAAACAGCTTTCTCTGATCTATTTCCACAGAGCTGTCTTCCTGGGTCTTAGTCACCAGGCAATGAGGATGAGGCCATGCTCAAACTCATCCCCTCCAGACCCACACCACTAGGCCTCCATACTCTACAGTGGTACATCTTAGGCTTTCAGACTAAAATCACTGAAGGCAAGATGAATGGAGCTGATGGAGGTAAGGGTCATAGAACAAGACCTGAACCATGTGCCGTGCTCAGTAGGTGGTTGTTATCATAAATACCCATAAAATTATAGCTGACCTGATTGTTTTATTTTTTGAGATTAAAACAAATGTATTTAATGTCCCCCAGCCAAGAAAAATAGTTCTTATTTATGACATTATAAAACATAATTAGCTATAAATTATAGTAAATTTGAAATCTATGCATTACCAATTTAACCTACTAGAGAAAAACTTAATAATAATATGGGGTTATAACTATTGACTGGTGAAAAATAAAACCGCTCAACACCCTTCTGAACCTTGTTTTCCTCCTGGATCCTCTGTGTCTACATTGCTGGCATTTCCACCCCTCCCACCACCAAGCTAGAAGTCTGGGAGGCTTCCTACACCCTCTTCAACTCTCTCGTTCCCTCTGTCCACCCAGCTGGCCATCAAGTCTTCCCTCCCTTCCCTTGTTCCACCCTTCCGTGGCACCTGCCATGGCCAGCCCCCATCACACTTCCCCCAGCCCACTGCACAGGCCCCAAGCTCATTTGGTATTGGCTACATCGTAGATTCTAAATTATCCAGCAGGATCTGGCCCCACCCACCTCTCCAGGCTCATCTCCCACAACTCTTTGCTTGACACATTTTTGTTTCCTTCAGAAACACAAAAACCGTTGTAATTCCCCATACACTCCTTTTCACAAGTTATCCCCTCTATCTCAAATCACCAATATATTTCAATCTGCTTTCAGGCCCATAGTTTAAGGTTACACTCAAAAACCACTATCTCCAAAATGCCTTGACTAAATTCCCAATGGTGGGATCGATCCCTCTGCTCTGTTTCCTCAGTCCCCAGGCACACCTCCATCATTGTATTTATCACCTTCTAGTGCGATGACCTCTTCGTGGGACGTTCCCAAGTAAAAGAGTCTTGAGTTCAAATATGACTCTGACACTTACTAGCTATGTGGCCTTGGGGAAGCCCCTGAGAGGCTCAGAGTCTCAGTTTCCTCACCTGAAAAATGGGGTCATCAGAAGATTAAATGAAATGATGTATATAAAGTACTTAACACAAAGCCTGGCAAACTGTAAACTCAAAATCAAAGTTCTCGTTATCTTCAGCATCTTCCCTTGGAAGACTTATTCCAGCTTACATACAGGGCCTCGGTGCCCGACACAGAGGAGCTCATATTGAGTCAGTGGATCCGTGACCATGGACAAGGCAATGGAGAAACAACAGTGCCAGCTACCCTTTCACAGATTACAGTGGAGATCCTGGGTGGTGCCCACAGGGCTTAAGTGTTATTTACTTGGTTCTCAGGCACATCATACCCATCTTTCTGTACCTACCTGAGCCATCCTCATCCCTCCCCGGTGCCCAGGCTGCATGGGCAGCCTCTCTAGATGCTGGGCAGGAGACAGGCTGACCGCCCCACTTCACCCAGCACTCAGCTACGTTTGTGTAGTTTCATAAAAGTAGGACACTTCTCGAGGAAATCAACCTAGCGCTTTGTTTTTCTTTTCTTTCTGGAACGAAGAATAAGATACGGAGATGACAGAGTTAGGGAGGGAGAAACCATCTCTATTCTCAGAGCTGGAAGGGACAAGTGCCTGTAAATGAGAACATCCAGCCCCCAGCTGAGAAATAAAATGAGAGAGGGCCTTAGACCTACAGTTGTCACCTGTGTCCCTCTTCTTTCTGCTTCTGCAGGGAAGGGAGCTCCGGGAGCCTGAAGGCTCTCCTGGCTGCAGGCAGGGCCCTTCCGCAGCCATCCTGGCCAGGTTTTCCTTAGTCCCCATCCTCTTCTGACAGCAGCTAGGCAGTGGGAGGGAAGGGTACCTAAGCCCCATTCACATCACTTATTCATTCACTCCAAATGTAAAACAACGTACGCATTCCCAAGATTTTTCCTTCCAATCCACATTCTTTTTTTTTTAATTTTTTTATAAACACATAATGTATTTTTAGCCCCAGGGGTACAGGTCTGTGAGTCGCCAGGTTTACACACTTCACTTCACTTACTCACCATAGCACATACCCTCCCCAATGTCCATAACCCCACCACCCTCTCCCGATCCCCCTCCCCCAGGCAACCTTCAGTTTGTTTTGTGAGATTAAGAGTCTCTTTATGGTTTGTCTCCCTCCCAATCCCATCTTGTTTCATTTTCCAATTCACACTCTTAGCAAACATGTTTTTAACAAAGTCAAGTAAGTCCTGCTAGGTAACGAACTTCCATCTTCCTTTACCAGTGGGCCACGTGGCCCACTTCATGCAAGGCACCAGCCTCCCTCTCCTCGAGTGCTAGCTTCAGTTTTCTGGGTGAAGTCAGAGTGTATGTAAAATATTGTCACTAAAAAACATATATACTGTAATATAAAAATAGACGGATGTTTCTTAAGTGAGTAAATAAGTATCACTTTTCTCCAGTTCTCCTAACAGGCTGATTAAAACCAAACATATGTCTGCACATACACTAGACCCATTTCAATAGAAGAATGTAACAGTCAAAAAATTTTAGAAGTCAAAAAACAGACTTTTTTCCCTCTTTTTATTGTCTATTTAGGCAACATCTAAATTTGCCTCCAAGTCACTTACTACCATAATAAGATTTCAAACTACTATAGAATACATATCTATATATATATCTATATATGATGAACATATACATGTTATATACATACATATATGTTCATATATGTGTGTGAGAA
Source organism: Mellivora capensis (assembly GCA_004024625.1). Classification (NCBI taxonomy): domain Eukaryota; kingdom Metazoa; phylum Chordata; class Mammalia; order Carnivora; family Mustelidae; genus Mellivora; species Mellivora capensis. The sequence continues at coordinate 5,538 of PISX010031046.1, forward strand.
CATACACATGTATTATATGTGCATATATGTATGTGAGCATATATACACACACATACTAGTCCAGCAAAAAATCAGTTCATATCACTTCATCTTTGCACAAGATAGGTAAACTATAGGAAAAGGGGAAAGGCAGAGCATTTTGGTCCTGCTTTGCAATCATACCCCACGCTTGAAATGGGGCTTCAGAGAATATAGGAGCCAGAGGTTCCTTCAGAATCAAAGGGCAAATTCTTTTCACCACTGAGGAAACCAGGGCCTGGAAAAATAAAGTGCCTTCCCAAAACCACACAGCCAGATGGCAGAAGAGCTGTGAAATGCACTCAGATTCTGATAAGACAACTCCTGGGAGACACGAGCTTATGAAATACCAGTTTATGGTTGGAAGAGACACCAGTTAGACCCTCACATGGAAGAAAGTTCCTTAAAACCATAAGGACAGAAGGTTCCAAACTCAATCATCTTTGGACCTGACCATGACATTGTAAGTAATACCAGCAGTAATGCTGGCAGGGGTCATTAAGCAGGGTGTATTGGGGCAGGGGGCGGGACACAGCTGTGCAGATACAGGAATGGGAATCCTGCCTCGTGGACACGGTCAGGAAGGGCATGCCTTGCCACAGCTTTCTCCTGTTCTCTCCTTACACCCTTCCTCTTGTTGCCATCTTTCTTCTTTCTTTTCCTGTTATCCTCCCATGTACCTACACTGCTCCTCTACACTCCCTGCCTAAACATGGTCAGCCTCAGTCTAGTGACTTCCATGACTCCAACAGCTAAATCATATCAACAGTTCCGTGATACAATTCATGACACAGTGCCCCAATGGTTAAAGGCAGCCCCTGCAGTCTCAAAACAAGGTGGGGGGAGGGCAGGGTCATTACATCATAGGATATGATATCGTTCCGTTAATCAGCAATAATTTTTGAGAATCCATTGTAATAGGGCATCCTCATCAATTGTAGCAAACAGCAAGCGGCAAGAGGCCACAGCAGGCACTTGGCTCATACTTGCTCCGAGGGCTGCACTCTGGTGCTCACTGAGAGCTCTGGGGGGTAGAGAGGAAGAGGTGAGGGAGAGCAGAGGAGAAGACAGCTTGCACACGGGACAGAATGGGTGCTTTACAGGTGCAACCCCAATGTCAATCTGAAGAAAGACTAGGAGTAAAACAGCAAAGAAATCCCTCCATCTCATAAAAGCACTGCTTATTATACACATGCAATTAATAAAATCATTTAAATGTATTTAATGCTTAAAGAATTTCAGGGGCAAAATTTCCATTTTTTTCTCTTTTATTAGAGGAACTCTAAAAGTCAACTGAGCAGGTTCTAATTAAAAGAAAGGTTGGCTTCTGTTGCTAGCCTACAAATTTTCAGAGAAAAAAAATGGATGCCTCTCAAAACCAATCACATCTATGGGTATATGTGTATTTGTCAAACCTGTATATTGTGAACATATACTCCTACATCAACATTTTACATGCCATGTGTTTCACTTTAAGTCCAGAAATTGTCATGAGATCATTAAATCCTACATAAAGTCTCTAGAAATGATAGCTAGATGATAAATAGATAGATGGACAGAGAGGTAGACAGAAATCAACTGATCTTTGGTGTGAAGGGGAGGTGACGGGGCAGATTTTTATTAAATGAAAGGTGAACTACATGTTTTTATTTGGGAAAAAAAAATATGTTAGCCATAAACTGAAACTCTTATACTCCTGATCTAAATTTCACTATGGGCACCTGGGTGGCTCAGTCAGTTAAGCATTGGACTCTTGATTTTGGCTGAGGTCATGATCTTAGGATTGTTGAGATTGAACTCGGGCTCCTGGGCCCATTGGGGAGTCTGCTTGAGATTCTCTCTTTCCCTCTCCCTCTGCTCCACCCACCTTGGGCACAACACAACACTCGCGCTCTCTCTCTCTCTCTCAAATAAATTAATAAATCTTAAAAAAATAAATTACACTTAAATTCAGTATCTTTGACGTAAGAATTTGATAAGCAAAGGTATGGCAGTCATTGTTGTCTTAAACTTCTACAATCGTAAGAAATAATTCCAAACAACTAAACTTTAAATAATGAATATTTCATCTGTCCACTTTATGCTGAAGAGGTGGAATGGAAAGAAGGCTAACGTTCACGGAAAGCTACCCGGCACCGGCTGCCCGATACTTTACAACCAATAATTATTTTATTTTAAAGATGTTCCTGCTGGAACCAAAGGTATGATCATTTTGCAATATCTACACATTACTCTTTCAATTCTGACAAACACTGGGGTTAGAAACCAATTTTAGTGACTATAAAGATTTTGAAAATTAAAAATATCTTTTCTTCACAAATCTAGTGCCCTCGATGTTGTTTTTAATCTCGCAAAACACCAGAATGTTTGAAGATTTTGATCCACATTGTATCAAATTACAGGCAATACACTGCAATTTAATTAACTACACCAAAAACAAGGACTGAATTCTGTTGCTGGTGAGGAGGAAGAAACGGACTCCTCCCCCCCCTTTTTATTAAATAAAAAACCGTAATAAAAGCCTATTAATATAAAGTGACACATTTCAATGTGAAAAATGCGGGCTGTGAAAAGCTTGAGGTTCTCACTGTACTAACAGCAGACCCACATTACACAGATGGAGTTCCTTTCCTTACTCGCCTCATAACTGTTAAGAGTAGCACACACAGCTTTTTCACTGTAGATGAACACTTGGTAAACACTATAATTGAGACCTTTAACTTGTATATTTCCCTAGGCTTGGTGTGACTGTTTGTAGCCTCAATGTGACAAGAGTAGAGCTTTTTCATTGAATACATATATCCCCATAATTGTGGCACATTCCCAGTGGTTGTTCTCAGCACATGGTTAGTTGTTAGTTTTTGTTTCTTCTTTTTTATTCTTTTTGTTTTAATTTCAAGAAAAACTAATGAGTTTCCAGAAGCAGTGTGAGCGCTTTGGGGCTGAATGTGATTTAAAACCAGCAGTAAAAGAAAAAGAAGACAGGGAAGGTAGCTGGTTAATTGACCTTTATTGTGCCTTCTGGTTCATTTAGAAATGGAAATTAAATTAACATGATAATTCAGTCCTACTGTGTTAAGGCTGCTATAAACCCGTTAAATTTTATGGCCACTGATTTAGCATTTTTTTCTATTAACTGGGTTTAATTTTCAAAATTGTCATGCAGGTTCTGAAAAGTGGTTCATCCACTCTGATTCTTCCAAGTTACTAATGTGTAGCCTTTTCTTTAATGGTACTCACTTAATTATTCAAGCGTGGAGGGCCCAACTGCCCTCAAATGCCTCGATTAATTTTGAAACTAACCCCACTGAAAGTCTTTATAAGAAGCAAGGAGAGTTCGGGGATGGGAAAAGTCAGTGAAATTCCCTAGTGGATATACCAAATTTCTTAAAGATTGCACCCCAAAACTAAACCTGACAAAAGGAAATACTTTTTATTTCTTTTTTGTGAGATCGAGATTTTGTGTAGTTATTCCTCTTTTTACAGCTTCTCCATAATATGAAATCTTTCAAAATGGAACCACTGCTCACCTGTCAGATTCCCAAACATCTTTTCAGCTACTAATTTGGAATCGTGACCAGTCAAAATTTCTATTTTTGAACTTTTAAAAGGGATCCATTTTTATTTGAAGCTAAAACTATTTTCTTGATTCTGGCTTTACCTGATGTACATCTAAAAGTAAAGTTTTCGGTATACTCTGAGCGCAGTTTTTGTTACTAACTCAAATATGAAAGTTTTATTTTGAAACTTACACCTGAGGTCTCCAAGTTTCAAAAAGATTCTCTAACTTCTCTAACCTCATAGTATTCCTAAACAGTAGAAACATGATGATTTTACCTTTTTTATTTTTTACTACTAAAGAAAAAGAAGGTAATTGCTGGGCCCACAGACCCACACCTAGAACTTCTTGGCTGGTCAACAGTCCTGGACTTGCAACCCCAGTTCATAAATTCCAAGAAGTGATGAGTGACTAAATTTTTTGACTAAATTGTCAACATTTTCTCATTATTTTTTAACAGTATGTGCAATTAAAGTAGCTGCACTTTTTAATGGTACATCATGGCTGGTCTGTTCATTTTAGAGTCTAAATGGCTGTTTTTAGGTAGGCAGCATGCTTTCGATAGTTTTAGCAGTTGGCAATCATAATTAAAGACCGTCAGAGCATCTGAAGATATTGCTATTAGAAAACCGCATACAAATACTTCACTCCCTTCTCAGCAAGATAAATCAGGTTCTTCATTATCCAGACACTGTTGTCTTAGAAGATGTTTCCACTCCAAGTCGAAGTTTTCGTACAGTTACAAATACTTCCTTGTTCAATGAACAGCCTGATACAGAACCTAATAGAAAATGGTGACCTATAAGAAGAGGTATATGGAGAAAGGATGGATTATTTCCTTAAGGGGATAGCACAAATGGATTATAAAAATCGTTCAGGTGAAGAGGAGTTAGAAGTACTTGCTGATGAATACTGTGGCAGGAACTCGACCCGGGAGATCTCTTATTGTTCCTAGTATTTAGTACAGTTATCTTGCACCTACAAGATGTTCAATATATAAATCTAACAATTGCCAACACTTAATTGTACTGCACTGACGATGTGGCCTGCACTGTTCTAAGGCTCTCATACATATGAAGCCATACAATCTTCACACAATATGGGTACAATTATCCTCCCCACCTTTAAGTAAGGAAACAGAAGTACAGAGGGGTTAAGTAAGTCATACAGGATTTGAACCTACACCATACTGACATCTGTGTTGAATGACTACTATACTCTGTGTCTGTCAATTTCCATCATTCCCCATTCAACAAGCCTGGAAATACAGACCACTGTGGACTTACCCCTTGTCACTGCTGTCTTTCCTGCACACCTTCTCATCCATTCCATCCCTCAACACCCAGGCCATTTTAAATCCAAAAATCCTGATTACTTTTCATTCTCTGATCATGGAATCTAAAGATACTTCCTTGAGAAAGATTTCTAAATGGCTTGATTGTGTTAATACTTCAAAAGTTGAATCCCCTGACCTCTGCTGTGAGGGTAAGAGGCAGAATGAGAGGAGAGGAGGGAGAAGGAGAGAGCATATAAAGGGAAGGGAAGCACTTCAGCATGGCTTCCTTCTGTCTGCATGCATTTGGGTTAAGAGGATTTGCCATAGTAGCATTTGGTTCCCTTCTCAAGCACTGTCCTGGCAACGGGCCCTGGAATAGGGGAAGCTGCCCAGATAGAATGGATTCACCTTTCCCTTTTCTTCTACTGTACCCCACACTCACCTCCTGTGTAGTACCTAAGCACTGGGCTCCTCACACAGTGGTCCCCTTTACGTTCCCCAACTCTGGAGTCGAAGGGTGGTGATAAAGACCGTAACTGACTATAACTGACTCAATCTCTGTCCTCAAGGCCTCGAATCATGTCTGGCTCATTTGTGCTCCATAAGTGATTGATGGCTGAGTGAGTTAATGAATGCCTGAAATAAACCAGCCTTCCCCAAGAAGCCTAAATGAGAGTCAAGATTATGTACTGGCTGTGTTTTTTCTAGAAAAAAATGTTTGAGGAAAATGTAATATCAATTTTTAAAATACTGCTTATTCATTTTATACTTATTTTAAGAAATCAAGCAAGTAAATATGTGACCAAATTTAAGAGAGTAATTTGCTTGCTAAAATTCTTATTATTTAAAATTCTTAAAATTCTTATTATTCTTATTATTCAGAAATGACTAGATGATATAATTCTGGTTTTATCTTCCAGACCTATGCAGCAATTACAACCTGAAGCCAGAGCCCTTTTGTGACATGTGCTCTGCTGATGTCTTATCAGCCCTCCCCCACCCAGGGGACCTTGGGCTGCATCCAGTCTTAAAATATCTGCTTGCATCCTATAAGAGTGTGGGCATTCATTTCCCTCCTTCATTCTATAGGGCTTACCTTCTACACAGTTTCTCTGGGAACAAATCTCACTTTCTTCCTTTCTTCCTTACACATTGTTTGCCATGGTTTGGTGTTTTAAATTCCCCTGAAGATTTTCATAAGTCCTTTTCCTTACTCACAGTTAAAGGGGGAAGGGATAGGAGAAGGGGAGGGAAGGGAGAGGAGAAGGAGGAAGGAAGGGAGAAGAAAAATGAAAGAAAAAGATACACCTTAAATTTACACTAAGTTTTATGTCAAATATATTCCATTTTTAAAAGGAAATAAAAAGAACTATCCGAAAATTTCTTGTATCTACTTCTAACTCTGAGGTGGTCTTCCAATGTCTCTTCAAATAGCTCATCCTCTTTCCCAATTACGCCATAATTTCCAAAGGATCTTCTATCTTTGCAGAAGCAAAATTCTGGAATTTTTTTCAACCTGATCCAGCTTTCTGGCATAAAATGCTTACTTTACCACTTGCTGCATATTTAAAATGGATATTCAGACAAATGCATATTTTTTTCAAACAGAGTTATATAATTCTATAGAGTTTCTCAAAACAGAGGCCAGAAAGAAAACCTTGTTTAAATGTCCTCTAGCATCTGGGTGTCACCAATAAGTCTTGGACAGAACACATAGTCCGCAAGGACACAGCAGAGGAGTAGCTATTTGAAGAGCTGAAGCAAGCTGGACATATTACTTCTTACATCATAATCACTGAATCAAGGAGAAAATGCAATAAAAGCATAACCAAGATATAGGGCCAAATTTGGAAGCCCGGAGAAAACAAATTATGCATCAAGCTGAAGGACAAGGGGAAAGCACGCATACATGAGAGAGGGAAAGGTCAGCAAAAAAGGAAACTAAAAGCAAGTACTGAAATGAGTTAGGTTTAGAGGATTTGCATATTAAATTGTTTGCAAATACAAACATATATTTATCAGCCCTGAGGAACCAGAGAACTGAGGAGTAATGATGCCCCAGCATCCACCAGCACCAGCTCCCAGAGCTCAGCTTCTAATACCATTCCCCAACAAGGGGAACCAGGGCTCCTTGGAGAAATGGCCAATTCTAGGAACTGGGACGGAATATACAAAATGAGAATGGGGTGTCTTGTGAAGCCGAAAGGTAAAGAAGTGGTCGAAAAACAAAAGGATGGGAGCATGGCAAAGGGACAGAGGAGCCAACTCAAAAAGCTCTCAATTACTAAAGCTGGAACAGGTTACAGAACAAAATAAATAATGCAGTGTTCACTTGTAACCCGAAGCAAAAAATAAATATCCACGGGTCCACACCGACATGAAAAAAAATAGTTGAGTAAATAAATAGAGGAGAGAGCAATCTCCAATACAGGAGAATTCCAAATAATTTCTGTAAGTGCTCCCCCCCGAGGAGGTGAAGCTTCACTCCCCACCTCTTGTGTAAGTGGTGCTTAGTGGTCCTGCTTCAAAAGAGCAGAGTGTGAGAAGAGGGAGGAAAAAATAACTTTGCACTGGAGACATCCGGCAAACATGACTTCCAGCCGGTGATCAAAGTTAGTGTCAACAGTGTAAATCATGCAGATAGGACGCACTTGAGAATGACACTTCACCTCAGAGGTCTTCCTCCCCCATATCCCATCGCTCCAGTCTAACCACGAGAAAAACACCAGACAAACCCAAATACCCTACGAGCATGCCTCAAAACTGTCAAGGTCATCCGAAACAAGGAAAAGCCCAAGAAACTATCAAACAGCAGGAGGCCAAGAAGATCATGACTAAATATCCTATGGTACCTTGAATGGGATCCTAGGAGAAAAAAGTAAAAAGTTTTTAGGAAAAAACTAGTGAAATCCAAATAAACTATGCCGATCCTTTAACAGTAATGCACAGATGTTGTTTCTTAATTGTGACAAATCTACCCTAGTAATGTATGATGCTAACAACAGGGAAAACTGGGGGATGGGGTAGATGACAACTTTCTGTGCTATCTGTGTGCCTTGGCTATAAATAAAAAAAAATTCTGAAATTTAAACAAAGCTTTTTAAAGCCATAACTAAAAGGCTCCTCAATGAAAGGAGCAAGACAGACGCATAGAATTACAAACCTAAGTTCAGCATCTAAGCACCTGAAAATTGAGTGTCCTCCAGAGATTTCTTTGACATTCATTAGTCTTGGTGCATCTCAGTGGGCCCAGAAAAGGTGTATGGAGTTACATTGGCCTGGACATGTGGTAGACTTTTTAAAATGCACATATCTTTTTTTTTTGTTTTTTGTTTTTTAATTTAAATTCAATTTAGTTAACATATAGTATATTATTAGTTTCAGGGTAGAGTTCAGTAATTCATCAGTTGACCATAACACCCAGTGTTCCTTATATCATGTGACCTCTTTACTGTCCATCACCCAGTTACCCCATCCTCACACCCACCATCCCCTCCAGCAGCCCTAGGTTTATGTCCTATAGTTAAGTCTCTTGTGGTTTGTCTCCCTCTCTGTTTTTCTCTTATTTTTCCTTCCCTTCCCCTATGTTCATCTGTTTTATTTCTTAAATTCCACATATGAGGGAAATCACATGGTATTTGTCTTTCTCTGACTTATATCACTTAGCATAATACCCTCAAGTTCCTATCCACCTCTTTGCAGATGACAAGATTTCATTCTTTTGATGGCTGAGTAATATTCCAATGTATATATACACCACACCTTCTTCATCCATTCACCTGCCAATGGATATCTGGGCTCTTACCATAGTTTGGCTATTGTGAACATTGTTGCTATGACATCAGGGTGAATGTGCCCCTTTGAATCACTGTTTGTATCCTTTAGAGAAATACCTAGCAATGCAATTGCTGGGTCGTAGGGTAGCTCTATTTTTAACTTTTTGAGGAAACTCCATACTGTTTTCCAGAGTGGCTACACTGGTTAAAATGAGTATTTGTTGATCATATTACAAAATCAACCTATTATATTTTTTACTTCATTATCACTTCCTTTTGTAAACTATCCCCAGGAACCACCTCCCAAGAAGTATTCAACTAAGGAACCCTACCATCTACAGGTGCTTACATGTGATCTAAGCTGAACAATCAGAATGCCGAACTGCCCTAAGCACAGTGATTGGTCCAGCGGCGAACATGGAACCCAACCAGAGCCAAGCACAGACATTTTGGGTGTATTGGAGTAAACGTTCGGTATCCTTCTGAAATTATGATCTATATTGGACTAGGTAAGCCTAGAGCTAAAAGGACCATCTTTTCCAATCACATGGAGGGAACTTGTTAGATAAAGCACAGAGGAGAAAAGAGACGTGGAGAGAAAAAAGATTTCTAAGGGCATCATCTGAGACCTGGATCCAATATGCCCATAGGTAGCCCCACTCCTTACACACACTATTACTTGAACTAATAAATTCCTGTTTTTCCTTACGTGATTTTGAGTTGTGTTACCGCTACAACAGAAAATCCTGATGAATAAAGACAACTCAAGACTGAATCGATGAATACTCAACTGGTAAGTTACATATTTATTAATTTTAATTATTTATCTATTGAAAAACTCAACATTTATGGAGTACCTGGTATTTGCCAAGTTCTGTGCAAGGTCCTGGAAATATAACGAGACAATAATCAATGTCTTCCTCAAGAACAGAGTCTGCAGGGGAAACAGACAGGCAGACAAGCAACTACTACAATGTAAAAGACACCGATAGGTGTGTCACTACATGGAGTGGCCTCGCAAGATAGGTACTCAGCGCAGACAAGGGTGACATTCTAAGAGACATCCAAACCGGGTTTGGCAGAACGGTCTAGAGGAGTAAACCAAGCTGAGTCAGGGGTGGGAGGAGTGTGTCGGGTGGGAAGAAGCAGATATCAAGCAGTAAGAGCTGTCCTGTGGCCCAGAGGTGTCAGGAAGCCTGACTGCTTTGAGGAAATGCTAACAGCTCAGCATGACTGATCTGTGGGGACAAGGAAGGCAGTGGCAGGATATGAGGCCAGAGAGATACATAGGGGCAGCTCATGCCTTTGAACTGTAACCTAAAGACAGTCGAGGGCTATAGATGATGGTTATGTTCTGACAATTATCTCCATCTGTGTGGATGAATGACACTTTGCAATACACACACACACACACACACACACACACAAACACACAATCTAGCTACAATTCACTTAGCCACATACTCTTTCAAGCCCTGTCCCACCTGGCCCTCAGCTCAAAATTCAAGCTGATTGCCCAGGACACAGCAAAGGATCAAGGCAAACTTGGTTCCAATTATAGCAGATATACTGTCAGTGGTTAACTCAGAGCTCAGGTGGTAGCGGAAATGGATACCTTAGAGCTGATATTCCTTCTTGCACATTTGATCAGCACAGGTCAACTCTTGCATGAGCACACACTTCAATTCCCAATGATTATTTTTTATAAAAGTTTTCTTTGGATCGAGTAAAGTATTCACCGTTGTCTTCTCTCCTTTGGAAAATGTTCACAAGCCTGGCAAAGGCTACCTTACTACTTGAGGGTACAGAGAACATGTTACCATTGGTTCATGAAATTCAATGAGAATTTACTAACAAGAATTGTGTGGTGTCTGAGGACCAATTTTTTTTAAATGTTGATCTGGTTCAATCCAACAAATACCCATTAAGTTCCTATCCTGTGAAAGCCACTATTCTGGAGGCTCTGGGGTACAAGCTGAATTCCCCATACAAAAACAAATTTTCTCCATCATGCAATGAAGGGTTCTTTATATATCAAAGTTGGCAGGAGATAGAGGACTAAAATTGTTTCAAACTGTTGTTGGCAGTAAGCTTCTGTCTGTGTTAATTACACTCTCTGTTTGATGCTCATCATTCAGTCAACAGTTAACGCATTGTAGCCTTTCTGTGATTGACTAAATACCAAATTACTATGTGCAGCTTTTTAGATTTCTGAGTATATCAAATTTGTATCATTCTCAGAGTTGCTTCTAATAGTTTGGGGATTCTTCCAGCCCTAACTCTCTTGATAAACAACTAATCAATGAAAATCTCGGAAACAAATACAGACACATTCACAAGGAAAGGCTTACAGGTTTAAAACCCTTTAGAAATACAGATTTTAAAGGAAGCTCTCTTTAAATTTGGAAGGATAGATTACCTGTGAAAAAGAAAATCTGCACCATATTCTAGTATTATTTACTCATACACAATTACATAATGCACAGACGTATCAAAAAAATCAACAGAATTTAGATATGTGCATATACATGCTCGTGTATGCACACATTTGGTATGACGGTGAGAGAGAGCTATTAAAAATAATTCAAAGTAAAGATCCTAATGAACAGAAACCAAATAGAAAGCACAAGCTTTGTAGTACTTACTTTTAGGTTCAGTATTCCGTTCTCAAAATATATGTTAAAATAGGTATTTTAGCACTAAAGAGAGCAGTCTGCACCTCCTCAAGCTGCTTACAATCAGAGTTGCGCTGGAGCCAGATCGTATCACTTGCAGGAACCAATTTTGTGCATTTTTTTTCAGCTCTACATTCAGCAACTTACCCTGGTTAATTTGATATTACCATGGTGGGAGCAGTTACACCACAGAAATTGGCAGATGCTCTAAATCGGAGTGTTTTTCTTTTTTCCAAGAGCGTTGATTAGTAAACCATTACTGAAAGACAACTGTGTACATAGACAGGTTAGTATTCATATGTGTATATAAATATATTATATGTTTATACCTATAAGTGTATATGTATACATGTACACGCACACTCACACATACACATATACAAAACATGTGTTAGGGAATAGATGGCTAGACAGAAGTATGATGTTTTATTTTTGTACCTTCATATTGGACACTGGGCAGCTTATCTCCTTAGTAGTTATAGGATATAGGTAGACAGTAAACAAATGACAGAGAGATAATGAGAGAGAGGGAGAGGGACAGAGGATGACTAACTGAATAATAAAATTATTGCTATAAAAGAAAACAAGAATAGAGAAATTAAGGAGTCAATCCCATTTACAATTGCACCCAAAACTACAAGATACCTAGGAATAAACGTAACCAAAGAGGCTAAAAATCTATACTCAGAAAACTATAAAGTACTCATGAAAGAAATTGAAGAAGACACAAAGAAATGGAAAAATGTTCCATGTTCCTGGATTGGAAGAACAAATATTGTGAAAATGTCTATGCTACCTAAAGCAATCTACACATTTAATGCAATCCCTATCAAAATCCCACCCATTTTTCTCAAAGAAATGGAACAAATAATCTTAAAATTTATATGGAACCAGAAAAGACCTCGAATAGCCAAAGGAATATTGAAAAAGAAAGCCAAAGTTGGTGGCATCACGATTCCGGACTTCAAGCTGTATTACAAAGCTGTCATCATCAAGACAGTATGGTACTGGCACAAAAACAGACACATAGATCAATGGAACAGAATAGAGAGCCCAGAAATAGACCCTCAACT
>PISX010031047.1:0-17800 GCA_004024625.1 Mellivora capensis
AAGTGACTCTTAATCTCACAAAACAAACTGAGGGTTGCTGGGGGGAGGGGGTCGGGAAAGGTGGGTGGGGTAATGGACATTGGGGAGGGTATGTGCTATGGTTAGTGCTGTGAAGTGTGTAAACCTGGCGATTCACAGACATGTACCCCTGGGGATAAAAAATTGTTTATAAAAAAAATAAAAATTAAGAATAAAAAAAAAAGAAAAAAATATCATCTTTCCATATAACAATCTAGTTTGGATTAACAAAACTTAATTTAACTTGTATATAACTTATATCTCTCCATTCTCTATACTCTCTTCTTTGCTGAAATTATCATAAAATTGTATCTTTATACAGTGTATACTTATCTAGTTTTATAATTATTGCTTTATGTATGTGTCTTTTAAATCAGATAGGAGGAAAAAGTTAAAAGTATATTTATGCCATCATTTATATTTACCTATGTAGTTACTTTTATCAGTATTTTTTATTTCTTCATGTAGATATGAATTACTGTCCAGGATCCTTTCATTTCAGTTGTCAGGACTCCATGGTGTCTGATGGGAAATCATTTATTAATCTTATTGAAGTTCCCTTGTACATGAGGAATGCTTTCTTCTTGTAGCTTTTAAGTTTGTTTCATTTTCTTTGGTTTTTAACAGTTTAATTATGATTTGTCCAAATGGGGGTCTCTTTGCATTTATACCACTTGGAATTTGTTGAGCTTCTTGAATGTGTTGTTAATTTATTTTTGTAAAATTTGGGAAATTTTCAGTCATTATTTCTTTATAATATTCTTTCTTCATTTTTCTTTCTTCCCTCTCCTTCTGGGATACCAATCATGTATACATTGGTATGCTTGATGCTGTTCCACAGATATTTGAGACTACATTTTTCCTCTTTTTTTTTTTTTTTTTTTGGTTCTCAGACTGTGTAATCTCAATGGATCTATCTTCAGATTCTCTTATTCTTTCATCTGCCTGCTTAAATATGTTATTGAGCATTTCTAGTAAATTTCTCACTTTATTTTTTTCAATATTTTATTTATTTACTTCTGAGAGAGAGAGTGCACGAGCAGGGGGAGTGGCAGGCAGAGGGAAAAGTAGGCTCCCCACTGAGCAATGTAGGACTCAATCCTAGGACCCTGGGATCATGACCTTAGCCAAAATCAAGAGCTGGACTCAACCAATTGAGCCACCCAGGTGCCCCAAAATACTTTTGCCTGATTGTTAATGTTTACTATGGCATCAAAACTTTTTTAAACATTAAACACTTGCTAGGTGCAAAAGTCTTTTGCACCTAAAGCTAAATAAAAAAAAAACATATGCCTCCTCCCCCAAATCTCAAAGTGGAGTGAGAGAAAATAGAGAAAGAGGTTGAAAGATATTAATTACTTACAATAGAAACTTGTGATGCATAATGAGATATGATATAGACCCAGTATGGTACCAGGCTACCTCATGGTTCTAATTATAATACTGTGAAGGTGAAGGGCCTGTTCCAGGTGCATGATCATGATGTTTTCCTAATGAGCCCTCCCCAGCCTTTCAGACACAGAGACTGGTAGTTGATGAGGAGCCTGCTTTTTTTTTTTTAAGATTTTATTTATTTATTTGACAGACAGAGATCACAAGTAGGCAAAGAGGCAAGCAGAGAGAGACTGAGAAGCAGGCTCCCTGCTGAGCAGAGAGCCCGATGCAGGGCTCGATCCCAGGACCCTGGGATCAAGACCTGAGCCGAAGGCAGAGGCTCAACCCACTGAGCCACCCAGGAGGAGCCTGCTTTTAAAGTTCTGACCCAGGCAGAGCGTGTTCACTGTCAATGGATATCACTCAGACACTCAGATGTAGGCAGCCACTCTGTGGAGATGAATTTTTGTCTTCCCCACAATTCTTACTAAAACACTGCACTTAGAAGTAATAAGTCCCCTCTGGGAAGGAGCTACTTATCATCTCCTGTACAACACCATTGGGAAATTATTGCAAAATAACTATTGTTTGTTAGTGTTAAGGGAAAATCCCCAAATCTATGGTTAATCTATGGATAATCCCCAAATCTGTGGATGATCATTAATACCAAGAAATTTGCTGAAAAGTTTTTTTCCAGTTTTTTTAAGTAAGGTTATTAACCTCATAAAGTGAGATGGGGATCAAAATATTGTCTGGAGTGTCTCCTCTCTCCAGGAGGTAAGAGGCAAGTCAAAAATCAAAAAGGATTTCATCTTCTATCCCACTCAGATTTGTTTGGAAAGGAGGTAATTAAGTTACAACATCAAGAAAGTGGCAGTTATAAAGCTTGCCTTCTATTGCATGCTTTTGCAGCAGCAATTACCTTGGCTACAAATCTCATTTACAGAACTCTGTGAAAGTGCTATCTGAAAAACAGCAGAATACACTGGAAATCAATGGAGGGTGATTTAATTCCCTAGTTGAAGTTACTATTTAATAGTCAGGTAAAAAAAACACACTCACATGCACACCCCAACTTCCTTCTTACTCTTAATATATTCCTCAGCAGACATTATGAAGCTCAACTTTCACAAATTCAATTACTCCTCAAAAAACATGAATTATGAACAGTCTACCAATTGAAATGCAACAGTATCCTATTTTTCAGAAGAAAAATACACAGGAGCTGCTGAAAATGATCCCAATCATTATGCCAATGTTACTAACAATGGCCCTAAATTTCTACTTTATTTACTACTCATGAATTTGAGTTAAGACAGGAAGGACACAATCAAAATTTAAACATGAAAATGTTTAAACAATCCTGTAATCCAGGATTGGTAAGGATTTAAGTCATTCTTATTTTACTGTGAATTAGATTGGCTATCAGCTCCATTAGGGCCCTCTGATAGAGGTTGGATCTTTTTTTTTTTTTACATTTTACTTTTTAAATTATTATTATTTTTTATTATGTTAGTCATCATACATTACATCATTAGTTTTTGATGTAGTGTTCCAAGATTTATTGTTTACGTATAACACCCAGTGCTCCATGCCATACCCATCACCAGGCCAACACATCCCCTACACCCTCCCTTCTAAAACCCTCAGTTTGTTTCTAGGAATCCACAGCCTCTCATGGTTCATCTCCCCCTCTGATTCCCCTGCCCCAGTTCATTTTTCCCTCCCTTCTCCTAATGTCTTTCATGCTATTCCTTATATTTCACAAGTAAGTGAAAGCATGTGATAATTGACTTTCTCTGCTTGATTTATTTCACTCAGCATAATATCCTACAGTCTGTTCCATGTTGATATAGAAAAGAAAATATTTAAAACTAGGGATAGAGCCCAGTATCTGGAGAAAAGCCAAATGAGAAAAAGCTAGACAAAACTTCTCTTACTCTTGATTTTGGCCCAGTACTCCAGAATAAGTGATCAGATGTTGTCAGAGACTTTTCCAGATAAGACTTGTATGATGAGCTATTCTTTATTTCAAAGGAGTAGCGAGTATGGTGTAAAGTTGAATGGTGTATTAGTTTCACAGTGTTGTCAAGGGAGAGAATTTATAGCTAAGTAAGATAGTTCTGAGTAATTGAAGGGTCTTTCCATTCTGAGCTCCCCGACTTCATAATCCCTTTATTTCAGTTATAACATACATTCCCTCATCACTGTTCCATGATCCTGAATTCTGATCCTCCTCTTTGACTATCATCTCTTGTGCTTCTATGGCTCTTTACCCCTTCTTACCTATGGAATGTTCTTTTATTATTCCCATCATCACCTTCAAACCCTTAAGTAACTGCAGGTCTCCCAGTCCTCTACCTCCCACCTTGGTTTGCCTTCATACTTACCTGGGCTCTGTTGTCACTACTTTGAGCATGTGCTCACTAATATCCCAGGACTCCTTAGCCTATTAATAATCGGTCAAAGTTGTTGCCTGGTCAATCCAAAGCCTGGATAACCTCTACCAATTTCTTTTTTTGCTTCTGAGGTGTTGAGTGTTTCTAAGGAAAGTCACAAAATCATGACAATATTATACCCTATAACCATGGTAGGTAATTTCAGCTGGACCTTCTTGGCTACTCATCAACACTTCTTTTCATGACTTGATGATTCCCTTTACTATTTATTCATTCTTTTGACAAACGTTTATTAGACAATTATTATATTTTATATGTGGCCCAAACACTGAGGATACAATAATGCTCAGGACTGACAAGAAATCTTCCCTCATGGAGTTTATCATTTAATGAAGGAATGTGGAAAATAAGCATTTTTTAAAGCAATTTATTTTTTCTTCCAGTTTTTATTTTATTTTATTTATTTTTTTTATTATGTTATGTTAGTCACCATACAGTACATCATTAGTTTTTGATGTAGTGTTTCAAGATTCATTGTTTACGTATAAAAGCAAGTTCTGTGCAGAAGGATAAGTGAAAGACTACCAGAGACAAGAACAAACTCAGGATATTCAAAGCACAGAATATAAGTTGGTGTAGGTGGACTTCAAAGAGAAGAAAGAGTGATAGATGTAAGGTCACAGAGGTAGGCAAGAGACCATGTGAAAGACTTGGGTTTTTATTCCACCTTGTTTTTTAAATTATTTATTTATTTGAGAGGGATACAAGTAGAATATAAGCAGGGGGAGGGTCAGAGGGATAAGGAGATTCTCCACTAAGTGGGGAGGGAGCCCAACATGGAGCTGGATCCTAGGACCCCAAAATGATGACTTGAGCTGAAGGCAGATGCTTAACTGACTGAGCCACCAAGATACCATGGTTTTATTACACTTTCAATGGAAAGCCTTTGGAGAGTTTTAAGTCCTGTATTTATGTTTATGCTTTGAAAGGATGACTCTAGTGGCTGTGTGGTGAATGTAAGAGGAGAATGTTTAAACAAAGATAGCAGTTAGGGGACTGATAAAAGATTCTGGTAAAGGGTGATATTGGCTTGGACTAGGGTTGTGGCAGTAAAGATGGTGAAAAGTGTTTGGATTTCATTGCAGAAGTCAAACACTGAAAGATGTGCCCAGGGTCTAATGAAATGGTAGCGATTACCTTTATAAATCATATTTAATTAGTCATTTTACTTAGTCTGAAGAATAGAATGTATATTTTCTTTTCTACCCACCCCTCCCCATTTTGGTTATAGTCCTGGTACAATTGTAAAAAAATAAAATGCTTTTCTTCTTCTTCTTCTTCTTCTTCTTCTTCTTCTTCTTCTTCTTCTTCTTCTTCTTCTTCTTCTTCTTCTTCTTCTCTCTCTCTTCCTCTCTCTCTCTTTTTCTCTTTTCTCTTTGAGTGCCATCTTATTCCTTTCCTGGACTTACTCTCCAATGCCCAGCATATATTTATTGCTCCTTTTTTCCCATCATCTGAACTACCTAAGTCTTACTACTTCTGGCCACAAAGGTGACTCCACAGTGAAAATCTCAGTAACCATAAAAAGCTGTAAGTAAAGAGGCTATTGAGCAGAAATGGTGACTATGAGCATCTCTAAAATCACTCACAGCAAAACACATAGGACTGATCTCAGTGTCTACTACTGAGCAAAGTTTCCAAGAAAGTATTTTTAACTATTCTATGGTCATAGAAATACCAGACTTCTTGGGGGGAAAATGTGTTTTCAAAGAAGCCAGCAGATCTCATCATGTTATTTTATATTTGCTAAGCACTGAAAAGACTTATAAGGAAATAGAAAATTGATCCTGATCTGTGCTTTTACTCTGAACTTTTACCACCTCTTCTTTAGCAAGCTCAAAGCAGTGCCAGTGTTAATGTATATTACCTTATTAATCTTGACATCCCAGGTGTGAGGCCACATCAGTAGTCAGATTTCTCATTTTCCAGTTCAATCAATCAACACAGATATTTTAAAAAGCATATGCTAGTTTGAGCATCCATGGGCTAGAATTTGGCCTAATATACAGATGTGTGATCCATGATTCCTGTATCAGAGATACAAACTGAATGTATAAGAAACAATTCAAGAGCAAAGCAGCAATTGATCATGTGCTAACCTGTATCATATAGATTTTAATTTTAGCATGAATTTTGAAATAGAGGCATCAATTTCCATTTAATGTTGAGCTTTAGACTGTTAGACCTGGGATGGAACTCAGGGTCTTGTTTGCTCATTTCATAAGCGATCCAGGATCTGAGGTCCAGGCAGATAAAGCAAATGAGTCATGATCACAGCAAAGTCAGTAGTAGAGTTAGGGCAGGAACCCAGGTGGTCTCTGAATTCCAGCCCAGTGTTGTTTACATTCCAAGAAACTTTACCAACCATCATGTTCTTAGTATGGTTCTTTGTTGCTGCATGTTATTGGCCATTTGACTATGATTCTATTAATGTAAATGGAACATCTACAGTTTACTTAACCATTTAAGCCTCTTACTCAGGAATGACTTCATTATAGCTATCTTAAATCTAGGATGCAATTTTATGTGACACAGGTCTCCAAGATACATATTCAGCTGCTTTTAGTATCTATCAGTAATCCCCAGGCTCCGCTGTATGCTCACACAATTAATCAACTAGGGCTTGACAGCCAGGAGCAATTGTTAACTCTGAGCTGGGTTGGGGGAGATTTGGTCCTTGTTTGCCAGGAAAGCTTAGTCTAATGGGGAAGACATACATGCTACTAATAGTGGGGATTTTACTGTAATAGAGATACAATCCCTGATCTCAAAAGGTTTCTGGCTTGATTTACGGGAAAGAAAAAAAAAGTAAAACATACACATAAAATGCACATGCAAAGACAAATACATACATGACAGTCACATATGAACATGCCAAATTGTGACATATCTATAAAAAAGAACTGAAATGAGTGAATTCATGAATTAGGGTTTTTTATTGTCATTTTGAAAAGTATGTGTTTAAACAAACCCATATATCCTGGTTAAATGAGGCAACTAGGTGAACTTGAATTTCTCTTATGTAATATAGGGTGTGTTGAAATTCAAATATTGTTGTCACTTGATGTGGACTCTGATAATTTTGATGGAGACAGATTTTACTTAAAACAAATATTGGAGGGATATCTGGGTGGCTCAGTCAGTTAAGTGGCTGCCTTCAGCTCAGGTCATGATCCCAAGGTCCTGGGATCGAGTTCCACATTGGGCTCCTTGCTCAGCAGAGAGCTTGCTTCTCTCTCTCCCTCTTCCTGCCACTCTGCCTGCTTGTGTTCTCTCTCCCTTTGTCAAAAAAATAAAAATCTTAAAAAAATATTGGACAGTAAGTGTGCAAATGGGATCTTAATCCTGAATTTTCTTTGTATTGATATTATTTAGTTTTAACCTTGACACAGGAATAAAAATAGGTAAAGAAACTGGTCTTTATTGAATACCTATTATATACTATTTGCTTTATAGAAATTATCCTTATAACAGTCCTATGAAATATGTATTATCCCAATATTAACAGTGAGATAACTGAGGCTGAGATAGAATTGGAAAGCAGATCCGAGTCACCTCATTCTCCTACCATACAATAGTATATAGACACTCTGAAGTATTCTGTTTGGGTTCTGACCATTTGGAGTAGGGTGAGAGAACTGGAGCTTTTCCAAAAAAAAACCTTGGGCAAAAATTCCAAACAGTTTGATTATTTGAAAACTATTTTGGTATATGACAAATATTGTAGATAATAAAGTTTAAGAGAGCAAAATACAAGCAAAGTCAACATTTACTTTTAATGAGGTTGTCTAAGGTCTTCATTTGCTTCTGTTCAAAGAGTGGATATTTTGGGGCACCTGGGTGGCTCAGTGGGTTAAGCATCTGCCTTCAGCTCGGGTCATGATCCAAGGGTCCTGGGATTGAGCCCCGCATTGGGCCCCCTGCTCAGTAGGGAGTCTGCTTTTCCCTCTCCCTCTGCCCCTCCTCACTGCTTGTTCATTCTATCTCTCTTTCTCTCTCCAATAAATAAATAAATCTTTAAAAAAAAAGTGGATATTTTGCCTGATTAGTATTCATCAGAGAACAGTTACCTTGCAGAATTAAACCTCTTTTCGTTGAGTACATGCAGTTATTGCACCTGTATCTAAACCAATATTTTGGATAAAGATAAGAATAAAGGGGGACACATAAAGTAGATATGGACTAAGATTCAGAGAAATTTCTGATTTGTTTCAGGCAGTGATAGTTCTAGTCAAACAGTGAAAATTTAGATTTAAAGGCAAGGGGGAGGGGTATACATTATAGCTTTTGTAAAAAGCAGCTATAGAGTGCTGACATAGTCATCATGATTATCCTTTGGTAATATACATTCTCGAGTGGTAATGTGAGAGATATCAAATCTTTATGAAGAATTTTTTTCCATTTTATTTTATTTCTTTTCAGTATTCCAGAATTCATTGTTTATGTACCACACCCAGTGCTCCATGCAATACATGACCTCCATAATACCCACCACCAGGCTTACCCAACCCCCATCCCTCCAAAACCCTCAGTTTGTTTCTCAGAGTCCACAGTCTCTCACGGTTCATCTCCCCATCCTATTTCCCCCCCTTCACTTTTCCTTTCCTTCTTCTGATGTCCTTCATGTTATTCCTTATGCTCCACAAATAAGTGACACCATATGACAATTGAATCTCTCTGTTTGACTAATTTCACTTGGCATCATCTTCTCCAGTCCTATCCCTGTTGATACAAAAGTTGGGTATTCATCCTTTCTGATGCCTGCATAATATTCCATTGTATATATGTAATGTGGCAGGATACAAATCAATGCACATAACTCAGTTGCTTTCTTATACACTAACAATGAAAATATAGAAAGGGAAATTAGAGAATCAATTCCATTTGCTATAGCACCAAAAACCATAAGATACCTTGGAATAAACCTAACCAAAGAGGTTAAGGATCTGTACTCAAGGAACTACAGAACACTCATGAAAGAAATCAAAAAAGACATAAAAAGATGGGAAAGCATTTCATGCTCATGGACTGGAAGAAGAAACATTGTTAAAAAATATCTATACTGTCCAGAGCAATCTATACGTTCAATGCCACCCAGATCAAAATTCCACCAGCATTTTTCAAAGTGCTGGAACAAACAATCCTAAAATTTGTATGGAACCAGAAAAGACCCCAAATTGCCAAGGAAATGTTGAAAAAGTAAAACAAACCTGGGAGCATCACGTTACCTGATTTCAAGCTTTACTACAAAGTTGTGATCACCAAGACAGCATGGTACTGGCACAGAAACAGACACATAGACCAGTAGAATAGAGTGTCCAGATATGGACCTGCAACTCTATGGTCAAATAATATTTAACAAAGCAGAAAAAATGTCCAGTGGCAAAAAGACAGTCTCTTCCATAAATGGTGCTGGGAAAATTGGACAGCTATGTACAGAAGAATGAAATTCAACCATTCTCTTACACCATACACAAAAATAAATTTGAAATGGATAAAATACCTCAATGTGAGGCAGGAATCTATCAAAATCCTAGAGGAAAACATAGGCAGTAACTTCTTCAATATCATCCACAGCAACTTCTTTCAAGACATTTCTCCAAAGGCAAAGGAAACAAAAGTGAAAACGAACTTTTGGGACTTCATCGAGATCAAAAGCTTCTGCACAGCAAAGGAAACAGTCACCAGAACAAAGAGGCAACCCACGGAATGGGAGAAGATATTCACAAATGACACTACAGACAAACGGCTGATATCCAAGATCTATAAAGAACTCCTCAAACTTGACACCCAAAAAACAGATAATCATGTCAAAAAATGGATAGAAGACATGAACAGGCACTTCTCCAAAGAAGAAATACAAATGGCTAACAGACACATTAAAAATTGTTCATCATCATTAGCTATCAGGGAAATTCAAATCAAAACCACTGAGGGGAGCCAGGTGGTGGGTATTATGGAGGGCACGCATTGCATGGAGCACTGGGTGTGTTGTAAAACTATTAATTGTGTTATGCTGAAAAGAAATGAAATTAAAACAACAACAACAACAAAAAAAAAACCCACACTGAGATACCACCTACCAGTTAGAATGGCCAAAATTAACAGGACAGGAAACAAGTGTTGAGAGGATGTGGAGAAAGGGGAACCCTCTTACACTGTTGGTGGGAATGCAAGTTGGTGCAGCCACTTTGGAAAACTGTGGAGATTCCTTAAAAAATTTTAAAAAAGAGCTACCCTATGACCCTATAATTGCACTATTTGGTTTTTATCCAATAGATACAGATGTAGTGAAAAGATGGGTCATCTGTACCCCAATGTTCATAGCAGCAATGGCCACAATCACCGAAGTGTGAAAAGAGCTAAGATGTCCTTCAACAGATGAATGGATAAAGAAGATGTGGTCCATATATATAGTGGAATATTTTGCAGTTCTGAAGGCAACAATGGCAGCAGTGACATTTTCTTCCAGAGTTAGACACAATGATCACGGTTAGAGATTGATAGAATGGCATAGGCCATCCTATAATCTCCATTAGCCCTGCCTTCCTTAATACAAAAAAATTCAGGTTAATAGTGTCTCAGTTTAATTGGTAGAAGATATGTGTAGTCTACCACTATAAAAATAGACCAACCTTACTAAGCACATGGAAAGATGTTCAGTGTCACCAGTATTCAGGGAAATTAAAATTAAAACCATAATGAGATATTACCACACACCCACCAGAATGGCTAAAATTAAGTAGATTGACAACTCCAAAGTTTTGTGAGTATGTGAAGCAACCAAGACTCTAGTACTTTGCTAGTAAGAGTATAAAATGTTGCAACCCCTTTGGAAAACAATTTTGCAGTTCCTTACAGTTAACATACACTTACGCTGTGACCCAACATTTTGGCTTCTAGCACTTTTCCTAGGAGAAATGAAAATATATGTCCACAAAAGATACTTGTATGGAATTCTTAAATTATAAGCTTTTCTTATAATGCATCCAAAATAGAAAGAGCCCAATGTATCTCAGCAGGAGAATAGATGAACATTGATATATCAATTCATTGGAATACTACTTAGCAAAAAGAATGAATTACTGATGCATGATAAAACAGATTCATTTTTAATACAACTTTATTGAGATATTATTGACATATAAAATACTGTATTTAATGTGTACAATTTATGAGTTTGGAGATAAGTATACATCCTTGAAACAGATCAATCAATCACCACCACAATTACCACAATCAATGCCATAAACACATCCATTGCCTCCAAAAGTTTCTTCCTAATTTATCTATCTATCTAATATATCTGTCTATCTTTTATCTATCTATCTATATACCTATCATATATCATCTATCTATCTCTATAGTGGTAGAACCACTTAACATAAGATTGACTGTGATAGCATATTTTTCAGTATACAATTCAGTGTTGTTAACTATAGGCCCTGTGGTATACAGTAGATATTTAGGAATTATTCATCCTGTATAATCCAAACTTTGTGCCCTTTCACCAACACCTCCTTGTTTCTCTTTCCTCTAGTTTTTGGTAACCACCATTGCACTCCCTGCTTCTGTAAGTTTGACTACATTAGATTCCTCTTATAGGTGTGATCATATGGTATTGTTTCTTTTGTGTCTGGTTTATTTCACTTTGCATAATAGCATATAAGGTTTTGTCCATGTTGTTGCAAATGACAGGATTTCCTTCTTTTTTTTTTTAAGGTTGGTCAAGAATATACAATGGAGAAAGGGTGTTCTCTTTAATAAGTTGACCAATGCTACATATGCAAGATTGAATGAAAGAAACCAGAACACAAAAGAGTATATACAATATTATTCAATTTAAACGAATTTTGAGAACAGACAATCCAAACAGCAGTTGCCCAGCCTTGCAGTTGTAGTGAGGGATTGACTGGAAAGGGGTAACAAAGAAACTTTCATCTTTTGTTGGGATGATAGAAATATTCTATATTTTGATTTTGGTGTGCTTGCAAGAATATATACATTTGTCAATTCTCATTAAATTTTTACCTTAAGATGTACATTTCTCTATACATAAATTTTACTTTAATAAAAGCAAAATTAAAAAAAATAGAACAGTAATTATGAAGTAGAACCTTTCATGTAAAGCAAAGCAAGAACCATATGTTTAGTAGTTTGATATGGAGATGCAGCTTCAAGACAGGCTCCCTAGGTAAGCCTTTAACCATATCACCATACCTAAATCCTCTTACCACACAGAAATTCTGGAGCTGCCACTGGGTTGACTACTATGGAAATTAATAGCTGAAAAGAGGATGTTATCTTCAGAGACCAAGATATCCCTGGATGGTCTGGACATTGGACCATTGAGACATGCACCCAATCTCAAAGGGGATGTAAAGAATAGAAGGAAGTCTCAGAAAGGAATATTTGAAGAGTAGGGAAAGAGCAAAGCCTTTCATGTGGCTTTTCATGGAAGCTATTTGTTTTAAAAGAAAAAGTATGGCTTTAGAACAAGACAGGCCTTGCTTATAATCCATATCTTTTCATGTAGACTTCATCCAGGAAATGGAGTTCATGCCTTCTACCATAAAAAATTTAACTTAGAATCATAAATAATAGATATAAATCATTGAGTTCTATGGGAAACATATAGTTCAGTGGTTTGTATGTGGGTAAGTGGGAGCTAATATTAACATTGTTCCATCCTTTGCTACTGCCTCCAGAATAGCCTCAACAGTTTTACACTTTTAAACTTTGACCTGCTCAAGCTATCAGGCCTTCCCTCGATGGAAACTCCCCTTTCCTCTTTAATATACCATTATATGCCTATTGTTCAGGTTCTGAATCTTTTTTTTTAAATTTAAATTCAATCAGTCAACATATAGTTCATCATTAGTTTCAGATATAGAGTTCAATAATTCATCAGTTGCATATAATACCCAGTGCTTGGGGTACCTGAGTGGCTCAGTCAGTTGAGCATCTGCCTTCAGTTCAGGTCATGAACTCAGGGTGGAATAGAGCCTCACATTGGGCTCCCTGCTCAGCAGGGAGCCTGATTTTTCCTCTCTCTCTGCTTCTTCCCCTGCTTGTGGTCTCTCTCTCTCCCTTTCTCTCTCTCTCTCTCTCTCTCTCAAAAAACCAACCAACCAACCCACCAAAAAAAAACCACCCAGTGCTCATCACATCACATGCCCTCCTTAATGACAGTCACCCAGTTACCCTATCCCCTCACCCACCTGTGCTCTGGAAAACCTCAGTTTCTTTCCTATAGTTAAGAGTCTCTTATGGTTTGTCTCTTCTTTTGAACTCCTCTTTGAAAGGAGTTACTCTTTCCTGTTAGACCTGGCAAATTCCCAAGAACATTTACTTCTGCCTAGGCCTAAAGCTGTTTACTTTATAGATATCTGATAGAATATTAAGAATTAGATGGACTTCGAAATTGGACAGAATTTGTTTCAAATCCTGGTTCTACCACTGAATAGCTGTGTAATTTTTGGAAGATAACCGAACCTCATTGAGGTTTGGTTTTCTCATCTATAAAATGAAGATAATAGTATTTACCTCAGAATACAAAATTATATATGTATAAGACACCTAGAATGATGTCTGGCTCAGAGTAGGTGCTCACTAGACAGTAGCTCTTGCTATTAGGCTCCAAGGTCCTAACTTAGTCCATCTTTAGGGTAGACCCACTTGCTTGCACTTGTCTTCCTTTTAAATATGTTATCTCTCTTCCTATTTCACTTTTGTTCTTTGTTGCCTGGTGCCCAGCATGAACTAATTACTGCATATACACTCAGTTTGTGCTAGCCTGAGCCCTTTTGCCCATCTTAGACTTCTGACTTGTCTCAGGTTGGATACCACAGCTGATATGCTTCTTGTTTAAGTTAACATCTAAAATTATGATATGTGTTTTTCCTCTTTGTCCACCTGTACTTTTTGACCTAACCCCTGGCACTCTGGCTATTAGCTTGTACCTATCTGCCATGAACCCAACATGAACCATCTGTGACTTAGCTTAGTGTCCTGACTTCTCTTGGTCTGCCTTGTCTTAGTATAACTCTCAATCCAACACCAACATTGAATTGCTAGTTACTCTTCCCAGTGTCTTACATTCCCAGGTATGTCCTATTCTACTGGGAAGAAAAGGCCATGCCCTTTTGCATTTGTTGTTCTGTTTGGTGGCAAGTATATGTTTAGTCAACATCTATTTTCTGATTATTAAAGAAAAACCAATGCTACTATACAGTCCAAGATAACAACCACTGTCACATGTGGCTATTTTAATTAAAATTAAAAGTAATTAAAATTAAATAAAATTAAAAATTCAGTGACCCAGTTGTATTAGACATGTTTTAGGAACTTAATAGCAACATGTAGCTAGTGGCTATTATATTATATAGCTCAAATATGGAGTTTAGACCAGGACATTATAAGATGTGTATTTAATTATAACATCTTGAAAATCTGTTGGAAAGAGAATGTGGAATATTAGATGAATTTTATCTCTGGCCTTTAAGCAAAAATGAGACAAGAAATTAGTCAATGGCATGGACTTGAGAGCCAGATAACCTAGGTTAAAAGCATGCCTCTAATATTTACTAGCTGTGTGACCTTGGGTAATTCTCTTAGTTTCTTTGTGACTATTTCTCTATCAGTAAAGTTTAGGTAGTGCCTGACTCATAGGCAATCTCATGTGAGGATTAGGTGAGGAAAAAAATGTATATTTGCATACACACACAGAATTTAGAATAGTACTCAGTGCATAATAAGTCTTGTATGCATGTTTGTTTTTATTGTTGTTGTTATTGGTCTTTTTGTAAAACTGGAAGATAGTGCTTTGGAAACTTGATTTTAAGGCAATCATTCCAGCAATGCAGTTTTTATAAGTCATGAGCAGCAGAAACAGTGGTTTAAAAAACAAAGATTTGATGATAATTTGAATTCCTGTGATATGTTAGAGGAAAGAGACAAAAACCAGGTTGCATGTTTTACACTTGGGACTTAGCCTGGCTTTCCTGGGGGAGGTGAAGATGGATATGCTTTATTTCCATACTGAGTTTCAAATCCTGGGTAGATCTCCTAAGTGAAGGAGGAATAAAACAGCAAGAAATTCAAGAATAGGCAGAGGGGAGTATTAGGCTAGAAAATTAGATTAAAAAATAATCTCTTTAAAGATAGTAGTTGCAGCATGTGGGAAACACCCACTGAAGGATATATTGAGAAAACAGGTGATTTTTAGTAAAGACAGTGAGCTAGAAGGAGTGTTGGGCAATGAAAAGCTTAAAGAAATTAAAAAAAAACACTACAAAGATTTTAGAATCCCTTGCTCTTCTCTTTCCCCTTTGCAGTGCTAGCTAGCATACTACCTATAAAGACAAGGAACCCATCCCCATGTTTTATTGAAGGTTAGAAATCTTTGAGCCTCAAGATTGTTATCTTATAGGTCTAACTCAGGATTTGGATTGTGTACCATAAAAAAAAGTTCTTTGCAAACCATAAGTGACTCTTAATCTCACAAAACAAACTGAGGGTTGCTGGGGGGAGGGGGGAGGGAAAAGGGGGTGGGGTAATGGACATTGGGGAGAGTATGTGCTATGGTTAGTGCTGTGAAGTGTGTAAACCTGGAGATTCACAGACATGTACCCCTGGGGATAAAAATATGTTTATAAAAAATAAAAATTAAAAAAAAAAAGTTCTTTGGTTTAAAGTATCAAGTAAGTGAACTCCAAAACTTTTTGAATAACTCAAGCCTAATTTAGTCTAGCTTTTGTTGACTGGGCTTAGAGACATCCTGGGCAGACATGTTACCCTTGGTTCCCTTCCTCAACTAAAGTCTATCTAACCTATGATTTCCTACCTCCAACAAAACTCCTCAGACCAGTTTCCTTACTTCCTTGTAATGGTAATGGGTCCCTCTGATAAAAGAGCAAATGGATTCTCCAAAGGAAGAAAGTTAAATAACATATCTGGGTATCCTTGTGTGGTCACAAACAGTATTGAATCAAATATTAAATTGGCAATTTAATATTAAATTCATTAATAAATGAATATATTAATTTATTAATATAAAATCTATTAATAAATTAATATATTAAATTTATATGTAAATCTAAATATAAATATTAAACATTAAATTGGTATTTAATTATATCCATGTAATACTTAAACTGAATCTTTTTTTAATTAACATATAATGTACTATTTTTTTCAGGGGTACAGGCCTGTAAATCATCAGTCTTACACACTTCACAGTAGTCACCATAGCACATACCCTCCCCAATGTTCATAACCCAGCTGCCCTATCCCTTCCCCCCACCCAGCAACCATCAGTTTGTTCCTGAGATTAAGAGTCTCATGGTTTGTCTCCCTCCCAGTCCCATCTTGTTTCATTTTTCCCTTCCTTCCCATCACGATCCCCCTCCCCTTCCTCTCAAATTCCTCATATCAGAGAGATCATATGATAATACTCTTTCTCTGATTGACTTATTTTGCTTAGTATAATATCCTCTAGTTTCATCCACGTTGTTGCAAATGGCAAGATTTTGTGTTTTGTGATGGCTGCATAATATTCCATTGTGTGTGTGTGTGTGTGTGAGAGTGTGTACATATATATCACATCTTCTTTATCTATTTATCTGTTGATGGCCATCTAGGCTCTTTCCATAGTTTAGCTATTGTGGACATTGCTGCTATAAACATTAGGGTGCATGTGCCCCTTCAGATCACTACATTTGTATCTTCAGGATAAATATTTAAAAACTCAATTACAGAATTGCTGTATGAGTTCTAGTAGTTTGGGGGTGGAGTCTTTTTGGTTTTCCATATAAAGTATCATGTCATCTGCGAAGAGCGAGAGTTTGACTTCTTCCTTGCTAATTTGTATACCTTTTATTTATCTTTGTTGTCTGATTGCTGTTGCTAGGACTTCTAATACTATGTTGAACAAGAGTGGTGAGAGTGGGCATCCTTGTCTTGTTCCTGATCTCAATGGGAAGGCTGTGAGCTTCTTCCCATTGAGGATGATGTTTGCTGTGGGTCTTTCATAGATAGATTTTATGAAGTTCAGGAATGTTCCCTCTATCCCTATACTTTGCAGCGTTTTAATCAGGAACGGATGCTGGATTTTGTACAGCAATTCAGTAACGTGGCAGGATACAAAGTCAATGTAGAGAAATCAGTGGCTTTCTTATACACTAACAATGAAAATACAGAAAGGGAAATTAGAGAATCGATTCCATTTAGTATAGCACCAAGTACCATAAGATACCTGGGAATAAACCTAACCAAATAGGTAAAGGATCTGTACTCGAGGAACTACAGAACACTCATGAAAGAAATTGAAGAAGACATAAAAAGATGGAAGACAATTCCATGTTCTTGGATCGGAAGAATAAACATTGTTAAAATGTCTATACTACCTAGAGCAATCTATACTTTTAGTGCCATTCCCATCAAAATTCTACCAGTATTTTTCAAAGAGCTGGTGCGAAAAATCCTAAAATTTGTATGGAACCAGAAGAGACCCCGAATCGCTAAGGAAATGTTGAAAAACAAAAATAAAACTGGTGGCATCTCATTACCTGATTTCAAGCTTTACTACAAAGCTGTGATCACCAAGACAGCATGGTACTGGCATCAAAACAGACACATAGACCAATGGAACAGAGTAGAGAGTCCAGATATGGACCCTCAACTCTATGGTCAAATAATTTTCGACAAAGTAGGAAAAAATATACAGTGGAAAAAAGACAGTCTCTTCAAAAAATGGTGCTGGGAAAATTGGACAGCTATATGTAGAAGAATGAAACTCGACCATTCTCTTACACCGTACACAAAGATAAACTCGAAATGGATAAAGGACCTCAATGTGAGACAGGAACCCATCAGAATCCTAGAGGAGAACATAGGCAGTAACCTCTTTGATATCAGCCACAGCAACTTCTTTCAAGATATGTCTCCAA
>PISX010031048.1:0-18021 GCA_004024625.1 Mellivora capensis
AGACACTTCTCCAATGAAGACATACAAATGGCTATCAGACACATGAAAAAATGTTCATCATCACTAGCCATCAGGGAGATTCAAATTAAAACCACATTGAGATACCACCTCACACCAGTTAGAATGGCCAAAATTAGCAAGACAGGAAACAACGTGTGTTGGAGAGGATGTGGAGAAAGGGGATCCCTCTTACACTGTTGGTGGGAATGCAAGTTGGTGCAGCCACTCTGGAGAACAGTGTGGAGATTCCTCAAGAAGTTAAAAATAGAACTTCCCTATGACCCTGCAATTGTGCTACTGGGTATTTACCCCAAAGATACAGATGTGGTGAAAAGAAGGGCCATCTGTACCCCAATGTTTATAGCAGAAATGGCCACGGTCGCCAAACTGTGGAAAGAACCAAGATGCCCTTCCACGGACGAATGGATAAGGAAGATGTGGTCCATATACACTATGGAGTATTATGCCTCCATCAGAAAGGATGAATACCCAACTTTTGTAGCAACATGGACGGAACTGGAAGAGATTATGCTGAGTGAAATGAGTCAAGCAGAGAGAGTCAATTATCATATGGTTTCACTTATTTGCGGAGCATAACAAATAACACAGAGGACATGGGGAGATGGAGAGAAGGGAGTTGAGGGAAATTGGGGGGGAGATGAACCATGAGAGACTATGGACTCTGAAAAACAACCTGAGGGTTTTGAAGGGGCGGGTGGTAGGAGGTTGGGGGAGCCTGGTGGTGGGTATTATGGAGGGCACGCATTGCATGGACCACTGGGTGTGTTGTAAAACTATGAATTGTTACGCTGAAAGGAAATGAAATTAATTAAAAAAAATAAAATTAAATTAAAAAAAGAAATCTTAGAGCTTAATTATGAAAGAAAAAAAGAAAAATCTGCCTAAGTGTCATTAAATATATTCAAGTCTGTGTCTATAATTTATGCATTTACATTGCCTTACAATGCATACTTAGCAAGTACAAAGCCTGATGTTGATAATAACTAAACTGACACAGGAAAATAAAATATGTCTATCTTAAAAGTCACAGAAATATATTATCCTTACAAATTTACATATTTTCATGAAATATTTTGGGGATGGACATTTTTTTAATTAATTATTATTTTTTTTATTTCATTTCTTTTCAGCATAACAGAATTCATAGTTTTACAGCATGGGGATGGACATTTATAGGTCATCAAGGTATTAACTAGGAGGAAAATTTGTTTCATAATATGTGTTAATTTTTTAAGAGCTGCCATGTGTCCTGAATAAATCACAAAGGAACTAAAAAAAAAAAAAATTCTCTTCATATGTGCCATGCACATAATTTACTTGCTTCATTTTGCTTTATTTTTTAGGACTGCTCTTTTTAATTTAATTTTGTTTTATAATTATGTAAAATATTTAAATTGTTTTTTTCCTTTTTTTTTTAAGATTTTATTTATTTATTTGACAGAGAGAGATCACAAGCAGGCAGAAAGGCAGGCAGAGAGGGGGAGAAGCAGGCTCTCTGCTGAGCAGAGAGCCTGATTTGGGACTCGATCCCAGGACCCTGGGATCATGACCTGGGCCAAAGGCAGCGGCTTAACCCACTGAGCCACCCAGGCACCCATTTTTTTCCCTTTTTTAAAGTAGGTTTCACACCAGCATGGAGTCCAACACAGGGCTTGAACTCACAACCCTGAGATCAAGACATGAGCTGAAATTGAGTTGGACACCTAACCAACTGAGCCACCCAGGTACCCCATAAAATATTTAAGTAGTTTGAAAGTCAGTTCTGTAAATTAGGATATATATGCCTCTCAACCTTGTTTCTACACTTCCTTATAACTAAGCTTGTGGTTTATTTTTCCATATCATAAGAAAAAATAAACCAATGACTTAAGACCTTTCTTGAAATGAGTAGCAGCATATTACATGCATATTTCTACACCTGGCTTTTTGCACTCAATAACATATTTTGGAAATCATTTTGAAACAGTAAACAAAGGTCTTTTTCATTCTTCTACGTAACTGTATTCGACAGCGGACACACCTGTGTGGATGTCTTCAGTTTATCTGATCAGTTTCCTATTGATGGGTATTCAGATTGTTTCTAGTTTTGTGGTCTCAAAATAGTGCTGTAATAAATATATTATACCATGAATGAAATTCTTTTTTTTTTGGTCAGTATATCTTTGGAAGAGATTCTTATAATTGGAATTGTTGAGTAAACAGATATAATTTTGAGATACCATTTCATACCCACTATGATGTCTATAATAATAATAATTTAAAAAGAACAATAACAAGTTTTGGTGAGGATGTAGAGAAATTGTTAACTCTCATATATTGGTGATGGGAATGGAAAAATGTAAAATGGTGCATCTGTTTTGGAAATAGTTTGGAAGTTCCTCAAAAAGTTAAACACAGTTACCGTATGACCCAGCAATTCCACTTCTAGGTATATACTCAAGAGAACTGAAAACATATGTTCATAGAAAAACTTGCACACAAATGTTCACAACAATATTATTCATAATAATCAAAGTGGAAAAAACACAAATGTCCATCAATGGATAAATAAAATGTGGTATGTACATATAATATTCAGCCATTAAAAAATGAAATATTGATACATGCTAAAACATGGATACTTCTTCTAATTGATAATAAAAAAATTAAACATGTCTAAAATCTTAAAAAAAATGGATGTCCCTTGAAGAACATTTTGCTAAGAAGCCAGATACAAAATCTATATCTTATATGATTCTGTTTATATGGAATATCTAGAATGGACAAATTCATTGATAAGCACAGTAGACTAATGATTGCCAGGGGCTGTGGGAAGGGGGCATAGGGAGTGGGTATGGGTACCAGGTGTCTTTTTGGGGTGATGAAAATGTTCTGGAATTAGAGTGTGGTGATTGTTGCACAATCTTGTGAATATATTAGAAACCATTGAATTGTTCACTTTAAAATGGTGATTTTAATGATAAGTGAATTTTATCTCAATAAAATTTTTAAAGTTAAAAAAAAACAAAACTAAGGGCACCTGGGTGGCTGAGTCGGTTAAGCATCTGCCTTTGGCTCAGGTCATGATCCCAGGGTTCTGGGGTCGAGTCCCACATCCTGAGCAAGGAGCCTGCTTCTCTCTCTCTCTCTCTCTGGCAAATAGATAAATAAAATCTTAAAAAAAAAAAACTAAAGAAGGATCCTTGCACAGACCAATGATTAAAATGTACTATCAATTCAGGAGTGAAACTCAAACCTCTGTGCCTGGAGGATAGAGAGGAATATTGATAAAATTGAGTTTGGGAAAATGTGGTGGAAAAGTGTCTCCCATACATCATTGGTGTCAGTATAAACTGGCATATTCATTTAGGTAATCAATTTAGTGGTAATCTATAAAAAAAAAATAAAACACATACCCTATGATCCAGAATTTTCACTTGTAGGAATCTAAAATCAATATGTGGCTGGCACAGTTAGCACTCAGTGAATGTTCTTTCCTAATATAAAGGTGATAATCACAGGGAAAGATAATAAATTATGCAATAAACTCCTACAGCCAAATTCAGCTCTCACTTCTGCTTCTTTTTGGAAAAATAATAAGACAGTGTTTATACCATAAGGTAGTATGACCATGAAATTTCTTTTAATCTTTGCAAGCTGCATAAAATGGAAAGCAAAATTCTTCCCTAAAATATAAGGTCATTTCTAGAAATACTGAATATATACTTAAAAGAAGAGTTAAAGATTCTCATGTGGAGTTCCAGCCTTTTATTTTTTTTTAAGATCTTATTTATTTATTTGACAGAGAGAGACAGTGAGAGAGGGAATACAAGTAGGGGGAGTGGGAAAGGGAAAAGCAGGCTTCCCACTGAGCAGGGACTCAATATGGGGCTCAATGCTGGGCTGGATCTCAGGAACCTGGGATCATTACCTGAGCCAAAGGCAGATGCTAATGACTCAGCCACAAAGGCGTCCCTGAGTTCCAGCCTCTTGATAAGAGACCATCAGGTGCATGGAGTGTGGAGGGAGTAGGAAAATTGAGCTTGAGCCTCAGCCAAACCCCATGAATCTACAAAAAGCCAAGACGTATTCAGAGTGACATATGCATGAAGCCTCATAAAAATCAGCAGTGGCTATGCAGCAACGGACAAATTAAATGACTACTGAAGGATGTGCCTTAGTGAACTCTTACCTTTTTTCCCTTTAATTCCTTCTCCAAATGGAGATTCCCCTTAAATGTAGTATTGCCATGATTTGTAAACATTGTGCTTCGTTCATCACATAAAGTGTTCAGTCAATGCAGAAAAGGCCCAAGGAGAGGAACATCATGTCTGTCCACTTTCAATTAATCATACCCAGTCCTTTCAGCCCATGAAGACATACCCTGAAGTCAACTAGCTCAAGCTGCAGGGAAAACATCATCAAAGAGAAATAGCTTCTGGAATCCACCCCATAACCAAAAGGTCACAAGTGACAACTAAACCTCCAGGATACTCTTTGCATTTACCCTCCTCTGGAGCCGATCCTATGGATGCACGCAGTGTCCATCAGTTCCCCACTCCCTGCCACTGCCCCCCACATCTCACCCACCCAGCATGGTGAGACACTGTGGGGAGACAGGGATTGTGACATAAGCAAATGGCCTCAGGCTGATAATGTAAATGTCAGCCCAGGAACGTCCTAGTAGGGATGCCACCTGTGAAGCCAACGTAACAGCCAACCTCTTGCAACCTCTAAGCTGAGGGCCTCATTGGGGGAAGGAGGCACCCCCTCCCTAGGAGACCACAAGATTCTGAGAGAGAAGGTGTCAAGAGCTCTAGACAGCCGGTAGCAATCATGTAAGCGCCATGGAGACCGCCATGTGTGTTTGCTCTCCATGTTGTACATGGCAGAGATGTTGTCCTCAATTATGCTCCTGTCTGTGCTGCAAGTTCCTCTTCACCTCAGAGCGGAACTGCACCTGCTTCCCCTGTCCTTACAAGGATGAGCGCAACTGCCAGTGCTGCCACTGCACCTGCTCCGAGAACCCCAACTGCCACTGGTGCTGCTGCTCCTGGGCCAACGACCCCAACTGCAAGTGCTGCTGCACGGCCAGCAGCAACCTCCAGTGCTACTACTACGAGAGCCGCTGCTGCCGCAATGCCACCATCACGTTCCACAAGGGCCGCCTCCGCAGCATCCGCACCTCGTGAGTGCCCAGGGCCCCGGGGTGCCCTCACCCACTGAGGGCTCCCAGGGCCCCCTGCTCCACCATTTCTCTATCTGAACAAATGAGGTCAAGAATTTTGTAGCAGTCAAGCATGTCCTAAACAGCCAATAGCCACATCTAGCCCGGAGTTCCAAATCCACTTCCCACCCACCGTGTAACAAGCACTGCGCTCTCTCACCTGCACTAGATGGGAGGACTGGATACTTAGTGCATAAGCCACCTGCCAGGCACTGCACGTGTGACTCCAGACAACCTTCACCCCACACACACCACGCCAGTGAGGAAACTGAGCCTTTGAAAGTTTAAGTTGCCCTGGATCACCTAGCTAGTAAGATGCAGCCCGATTTTGAACCCAGACTCTGTGTCTTACCTTAAAAATGCTGTACTGCAAAATGGAGAGTATAGCGTCTGCCATGATTTGGTGGGTATGGGGATTAATGCATGTGCTTTGTAATCTATTATGTGATATAGAAATATAAGTTGCCTTTTTCCTTCCTGCTTTGAACTTTTGATACCTTAACACTTATTAGAAATTTAACAACTTCCACAGGCCACTTTTGACCCTTATGTTCTTAAGTACCCCAGATGGCCATCAACTCTTGCCAGGCTTCTCTTTCTATCTGGAAATCATGCAACTTGGGGTCTCAGTTACTTGCATGGGGCATTAACCTTCTGTGTCAAGTACTGCATGTTCTCCTCTTGTTCTGATGGAGGCGGTCCTTTTATGTCACATTTGAGGGGAGTCTGGAGTAGCAAAGGCAGACTTCCTAGATGAGAAATGATCAAAGATCAGAACTATAAGATGGCAGCATTAGAAAGGCAGAAAATGCGGGGCACCTGGGTGGCTCGGTGGGTTAAGCTTCTGCCTTCAGCTCAGGTTATGGTCTCAGGGTCCTGGGATCCAGCCCCGAATCGGGCCCTCTGCTCAGCAAGGAGCCTGCTTCCTCCTCTCTCTCTCTGCCTGCCTCTCTGCCTACTTGTGATCTCTCTCTTTCTCTCTCTCTGTCAAATAAATAAATAAAATATTTTAAAAAAAGAAAGGCAGAAAATGAGAGGCATATTTAAAGCTTTTCAAAGCTGGAAAAACAATTCTATGAGCAAAGATTCAGTGAATTCAAGAGAAGAACAGGATCCATTTTACAGTTCAGCACTTAATAGATGCTTAATAAATGTTATTCTCCATTCATGGATCTCTTGTGGTATATGCATGAGTAGAGAACCCAGGGTCTTAGATACACGTCCAAAAGTTCTCAGGTGCAGAAAGCAGCATCCACATTCCTCTCTCTTGACTCAACTGTCCCATCTTCTGCATATCAGCAATGGAGGGTCACTGATCACATTTCAATAGAGGAGGGATGACTTTCGTGCTTTAGGAAGATGCCTTAGGTCAGTAGCTCCCAAACTTTGCTTTACATTAGAATCACCTGGGGATCTTTATAAAGGTCCTCATTCCCAGACATCCTGACTTCAGTGATCTGGGGTATCACCTGAGCATCAGAATTTTAAAAGCTTCCAGGTGATACTAAAAAACATATGGCCTGGAGGGAACAGGAGGGAAGCTGGGACACCTGCCAGGTGACCCAGTGAGTGCTCAGGTACTAGGTGAATAGGCCTAAATTGAAAGAAGGGGGCTGCACAAAATAGGAGAGACCCGATATCTTGGCAAGAAGGCAAGGCTGCTGGGTTTGGTGGCTAGTTGGGCATGGAACCATGGGCACTGAGTGCCCAGGTCCAAGCCTGAGGCTTTCAGAGGATGGTCAGAGATGCTACTGCACGTGTCAGGAGGTGGGCTTTGGGTACACTGAGGTTTATCTTCCAACTGCCCTCTCTCCTGGTTTCTGAATCACTGCCTCCCCGTTCCTCATTGCCACTTCCTGCTCAGCACCTTGCTCATTCAGTCCCACTCATGTCTCATACAACTCTTTCTGACTTTCTCATTTCTTTCTCATCTTCCTTTTTCATCTCCATCCCAGATCCCTGAGCTACCTGTTTCTCAGCCCTGGTCTCTCTCTCTCTTCCCCCACCATCACCCTCCCTCCCTCCTTCTTCCTGATTTCTCATGCTGTCTCCCTTTATATTACACCATGATTCTCAGAGTCCCACCTTCCTGAACTAGAGAATTTCATCCAGCTACCATATGTACGACTTACTGTATCCAGTGAGTCCATACAGGGCCCAGCACGAGACTGAAAAAGCAGAGAGGAAATGGAGCTAAGGACATTGAGACCAGCAGGCCTAGGACCCAGCATCCAAATCCCTAAGAGATGAGCTTCCAAGGAGCCTGAGTGTCCACAAGAGGCACTCTCTGTCACCACAGGGCCAGTCCCTTCCAGTATGCTTGGGTAACAACTTTGACTACCTGGGCTCTAAGATATAGGTCCCTGGCTAAGGGATGGGAAAGTAGATAGGGGCATACAGGGACTACAAGAAGCCAGAAGCAGAAAATAATGCATCCACAATGTCAAGATCAAAACCCAAATATCACTAGTGTGAACAGAAGAGAAGAGACAGGAATAGTCACAAATTGTGTCACAAATCTGCTTCCATTTCCATCCTCACAGCCAACTTACTTATTTTCAGAAACTGCTTTTGCCCTGATTATAGCCTCTTAGAACATGCACTTGAATTTTATAAGTATGCTTTTACTTCATCCATGGTTCTTAGAATATATGAAATCAGCCTCAGCTATTAGACAAAGAATCAACACACACACAGTCACACACACAACAGTAAAAGAGCACACTTCTCCTGGACTTGACCATGGTTGTTCTCCACTGTGAATGTTAGTGGATAGTACCAGAAGGGAGTGATTGCAGTGGCCACAGCTATTGAGTCCTTACTAGGTACCAGCAGTTAAGCACTTTATTATGGATTACCTCATATAGACTTTGTAAAATTCTCATGAAGGATGTAGGATTTTGAGCTTTGAACTCTAGATTACAGAGGAGGAAACTGAGAATGGGAGAGGTAAAGAAACTCATCTTAAAAGTGCAGCTCTAGGGACGCCTGGGTGGCTCAGTTGGTTAAGCGGCTGCCTTCAGCTCAGGTCATGATCCCAGCATCCTGGGATCGAGTCCCACACCAGGCTCCTTGCTCAGAGGGGAGCCTGCTTCTCCCTCTGCCTCTGCCTGCCACTCTGTCTGCCTGTGCTCACTCTCTCTGACAAATAAATAAAATCTTTTAAAAAAATTAAAAAAAAATGCAGCTCTAAAGGCTGCACTCCACCACGACCAATCCTCCCCTAGAGCCTTACCTATCAGTCTGCTGATTGGAGCACATGGGTTCGAGGCTTGGCTCTAGGACAGAACTCCTGGTGTCCTGGGAAGGACGCTTTACCCATCCATCTTAACACACAAAAATAATGATGATGTCAGTGCCTGCCAAGCAAAACTCACCAAGAACACAGCTGTAGGCAGACAAGATTGGATTTACTGAGTCATTACTACAAGTGAGAACATTACACCACCGTTAAGAGGGAAATGTCTCAGTAAGAAGACCTCAGCAAGTTATTATGGGATTTAGCCTCATTTTAGATGAGGAAGTGGGGGGTAGAGCTCCTAGTGGATATTTGGATAAAAATCTTGTCTGCAGGATGGGAGGCAGACAGGGTGCCTAAATTGCGACTGGTGAAAAAGCAGCACACTCCCACTAAAAAGGATAGGCCAGGTTCGGTCATTTTTGTGGCCTGGACAATATTCTTGTTTTGCCAGCACTCAAACAGGACGAAGCAGTCTTACTTCTGCTTTGCTCCATCACAGTCTCAGAATGGCTTTGTAGGGTGTTGGTATTCTGTGACATTACTGATGGGCATATCACTCAGCCAACATCACTCCAACCCCAAGGCCCTGCTAGCAGTGCCAGGCCAGTCTCTTCTGCTTTCTCCTGCTCAAAAATCACAACGTGTTGTTGTCTTCTACCTACTCTGTTCCAGGGGCTGCTTTCAAACTTTGTGGGTATTAAATGTAATTTTGATCCCCTCCAGAAACTCTATAATGTGACTACTAATTTTATAGCGAGGAAAAAGGCAGAGAGAGGTTAATTAACTGACCTGAGGTTACCAAACTAAAAGAATAGCCTGGGCAGGTTTAGAACCAGGGAGCCCTGGCCTGGAGCCCATGCTCCCCGCGTTCACACCGGCTTGCCTCACAGTGACCTACCCCCATCCCAGTTCTTTCAGGGGCTGGAAACGGGGTGAGCTCTGGAGCCCGCCTCCTGAAGCCCTCCCCACGTCTGCTTCTCCTTCCAGCTCCAAGACTGCGCTGCGCATCGGGAACAGTGACACCCAGGTGGACGAGGTGAAAACAATGCCCCCAAACAGCAACCTGGTGGACCATCTCTCGTGCCCCATGTGCAGCCGGCTGCGCCTGCACTCGTTCATGCTGCCGTGCAACCATAGCCTGTGTGAGAAGTGCCTGCGACAGCTGCAAAAGCACGCCGAGGTCACCGAGAACTTCTTCATCCTCATCTGCCCTGTGTGCAACCGCTCGCACTGCATGCCCTACAGCCACAAGATGCAGCTGCCTGAGAACTACCTGCGTGGGCGCCTCACCAAGCGCTACATGCAGCAGCATGGCTACCTCAAGTGGCGCTTTGACCGCTCCTCCGGGCCCATTGTCTGCCAGGTCTGCCGCAACCGGCGCATCGCCTACAAGCGCTGCATCACCTGCCGGCTCAACCTGTGTAACGACTGCCTCAAGACCTTCCACTCAGATGTGGCCATGCAGGACCATGTCTTCGTGGACACCAGCACCGAGGACCAGGACGAGAAGATCTGTATCCACCACCCGTCCAGCCGCATCATTGAGTACTGCCGCCACGACAACCAGCTGCTCTGCACCTTCTGCAAGACAGCTTTCCACAATGGCCACGACACCATCAGCCTCATCGATGCCTGCTCCGAGAGGGCCGCTGCGCTCTTCAGTGCCATCGCCAAGTTCAAAGCAGGTACTGGTCCCCTTCCCTCTCCTTCACAGTAACTCCAAGTTCAGGAACTCTTGGGTAAAAGGGCTCTGGACAGCCTGGGGAGAGTCTTTCCCACCTAGTGGGGCAGTCCAACAACTGAGAAACACTTTGCTAGGCTGCAAGACACTGGCCTAGTGTGCACACCTGGCAACGACCAGCAGCCTCTCATCTGTAAAACAGGCATAGTAAGGGGCACCTGGGTGGCTCAGTGGGTTAAAGCCTCTGCCTTCGGCTCAGGTCATGATCCCAGGGTCCTGGGATTGAGCCCCGCATCGGGCTCTCTGCTGGGAGCCTGCTTCCCCCTCTCTCTCTCCCTGCCTGCCTCTCTGCCTACTTGTAATCTCTGTCTGTCAAATAAATAAAATATTTAAAAAAAAACAGGCATAGTAATAGTAACTCCTTTGGGTGGTAGTGAGGACTAAATGGGTTACTTATGTGTAGCATGCAAAAAAGTATCTGCCACATAATCAGCACAGAGAGATTCTATAATCTTGATTACAATCTTCATGACCTTGGACCTCGTTTCCTCCTTTGGAAAGTAAAAAATTTGATCTTCTAGTATCTGTGATACTAGTATCTAGTATCTTAAGTGTTTTGTCACTAGAGTTGGATGTCTTTGGTATTTTCCCAATTTGCAGAAGGAAAGAATTAAGTCAAGGTTGAAATCTCACTAGTATGCATATTTCAGGAATACCTCCATTACTCAGTTGCTTCTTCTAGGAACTATTGTTTATCAATTGATATTTAGTCAGTTTTAGAACCACCACCAGGGAAGTGTTTATATTAAAGAAATTCTATGGGAGCCACAATGCCAAGCAAATGGGTAGCCCCTTTGTTTCCTAGTGGGTTTTCTTAATGTAGACTCACTGCCTGGGCATAGCTGCATTCTCTGGGGGCCTCAGCATAGGGAAGGGGCTGCTGCCTACAGTCTGCTGTGGCCCCATGTAACCACAGGAAGCCTAGGTTTTTAACACAGGAGAAACCCAAGATAGTTTTCTCAGAGTCTAGGGCACCTAGAAGTCAGACAATGAAATTCAATTCAATGTAAGGGGATACCAGTACAAATTCCAGGGAGCCCAGCAATTGGAAGGGGACGAGGATCACCTTCAAGGCATATCCATTTATACTTAGGTAAATAATTTAGCCCTGTCCATCCTTGCTAAGGAAACCACCACCACCCCCCAACTTTTTTTTTTTTTTTTTTTAATTTGACAGACAGAGATCACAAGCAGGCAAGAGAGGCAGGCAGGCAGGGAGAGAGAAGAGGAAGCAGGCTCTCCGCAGAGCAGAGAGCCCAATGTGGGGCTGGATCCCAGAACCCTGGGATCACAACCTGAGCCGAAAGCAGAGGCTTTAACCCACTGAGCCACCCAGGCGCCCCACTCCCAACATTTTTAACCAGGGTTCAAACTTGCTCTTAAGAACTCAATTCCCTTTGGGGGAAGGTGCCATAAATTTGCATTTTTTACAGATCTTCAGGTAATTCAAAAGCAGATGACCTGACAATACACTGAGAACCTCTGGGCCCTGGAGGGAAGATCAAGTTTGGGTCAATTGATTATATCTGTGGTGTTGACCCCAGCTGTACATGGGAACCCTCTGGGGAGCTTCAATAACGAGGACCAGTAACAGTGGGATCACCCAGGAGCCTGTTAGGCATGCAGAATCACACCGCACCCATAGCAATTTCATGGGAATCTGCATTTTAAAAAAATATCCCCAGAAGATCCCTTGGACTAGATTCTAAATGCAGCTACAAACTGCCTTATCTGGATTCCTGAGCCCTGACTCAGGCCAATTCAGAATCTCAGCAAGTGAGGCCAAGAGCAGAGTTTTCTTTAAAGTTCCCCAGAAGATTCTGATGCTCACAGAGGGCTGAAAACCACTGTTGGAGCAACTAAGAACATAGACTTTGGAGTCAGACAAATAGAATTAGAAACAGGCCTTGGTTTCTCCCATTTACTTGCTTTGTGACACTGAACCAAAACTTAACCTCTCTGAACCTTAGTTTTCTCATCTGTAAATGGGAACAATATCTTCCTCATAGGAAGATAAGTGTTATATATGATAATACAGGGATGTGACCCATAATATGTGTATCATATAGATCTGGTCCATAATAAATGTTTAAGAAACAATA
Organism: Mellivora capensis; assembly: GCA_004024625.1. Taxonomy (NCBI): domain Eukaryota; kingdom Metazoa; phylum Chordata; class Mammalia; order Carnivora; family Mustelidae; genus Mellivora; species Mellivora capensis. The sequence continues at coordinate 12,312 of PISX010031048.1, forward strand.
GCTACTTTTAAGTGTACTGCCTGAAAAGATGTTGATTTAACTGTGACCTAAGACCAGCTCTTGCAAAGCTGCCATATTTATAAGACTGGGGGAAGGGTGCTTCTGGCCTCCTCTTCCTTTTCTCCTGGTGCTGCCTCTTTCCCCCTCATCTAAGGAATTTTTATCCTACTTCTCAGGACTTTACATAAACTTAATCCCTAATAAAGCAAGGAATTCCCTATGCAGGTGTCTTTGGCAGCCAATTTTTTTCAGTAGTCAAAATTTGACTACTGAATAGTCAATAGAATAGTATTTATTGAATAGTCAAAGAAATTAATGAATAATGTGGAATTTCAACTGCCATAAGCCACAGTAGGGTTTGAGTCCGGGAGAACAGGGAGCACTTCTCAGCACCTCTGCAATCACTCTGATTGTTTCCTGTTCAGCCCCCATCTGCACTGCTTCTGAGCCAGTATGAGGGAGGAGGTGGGCAGAGGAAACAGCAGCTTCGCAAAAGCAGCCAGAGAGTGTCATGTACCCCGAAGATGTTAGAAAATAGGGCAAACTGGCTTTCACTCAATAAATACCTCTCAAGCCCTTCTATACATGTTAGTCATAGTGATAACCAAGACAGCCACAGTCCCTGTTCTCATGGTCCAGCAGGACTCCTGGGTTTCTCTTACTCAAATGCACATTATTATTACAGTGGCCACCACTGACAGAGGTCTAGCTTACTGTGTATCCAGGACTATGTTAAGAACCAAGTACAAAAATTCTGGGGCACCCTACTCCTGAGTAAATTTTGGTGAGAATTATAGCCCATCAATTCACTACAAAGTTGACCATTCAGGGGGAGGATTTTACCTTTAGACTAGGCCACAGAAGGTTGACACATCTTCACATAGTTGCCACTGCCTGATGCCTAAATCACTGTAAAGCCAAAACAGGTGCTCATTTCACAGAGATGGGCTACATACTTTCTTTCAGAGCACTCTCTATACTGTAGTATCATTGAATTTATGAGTGCCTTGAGCATCGGTGCCCTCTTATATTCATATATGTATCCCTAGTACTTTGGAAGGCATATGACCTGTAAATGTTTGTTGAATGACTGAGTGAACTTATAATCCAAAAACCACATAAGAGGATATAGGAAAAATTGAGGTTCGCCTTGAAGTGCAACAGTGTTCTTGGAAGAAAATAGGGGGAAGGCAAGCGAGAGAGCCCAGCTGATTTCCTACTGTTGTCTAGGCCTAGGTTTTTGGTGAATGAGGCAAGGCAGCATTTAGAAGAAGTCATCAAAAATTTAGTTCTTTCTCAGAAAATTTAGTTCTTTCACACATGGAAAATTAGTCACTTTGTGACATCACATCTTCTTAAGTCCCACATGCTGACAAGTGAAGTCTGATAAAAACTCATATCAAGGATGGTCCTGAATTGTCAGTTTTGACCCAGGGCTACAGAGACTACTATAGCTATAACTGTGCTGGGAAAGAAAGGCTGTTATTCCTGAGGGAAACATTAGACAAGGAGGCCAAGAGGGGATTTCTGAGGGAGGCCAGATGCACCGCATAAACCTGTCCTAGCTTATTTCAGTTCAACTATAAGTGCCTTTCCTCCCTCTCTGCCTGCTTCCATGGGGTCCAAGGGAATTTGTTCCAGTCTTCTACTGGCTTTGACATCTGGGGAGATGAAAATTTTTTTTTTTTATTTTTTATTATTATTATTATTTTTTAATTTCTTTTCAGCGTAACAGAGTTCATAGTTTTACACCACACCCAGTGCTCCATGCAATGCGTGCCCTCCACAATACCCACCACCTGGCTCCCCCACCCTCCCACCCCCCGCCCCTTCAAAACCCTCAGGTTGTTTTTCAGAGTCTATAGTCTCTCATGGTTCAGGGAGATGAAAATTTTAACCAAAGTAACTAACCTGGTTGTTTTACAGTCCGCTATGAGATTGATAATGACCTAATGGAGTTCAACATTTTAAAAAACAGCTTTAAAGCTGACAAGGAGGTGAAGCGAAAAGAGATCCGAAATGGATTTCTCAAGCTGCGCAGCATTCTACAGGAGAAGGAGAAGTCCATCATGGAGCAGATAGAGAATCTGGAGGTGTCCAGGCAGAAAGAGATTGAAAAATATGTGTACGTAACAACCATGAAAGTGAATGAAATGGATGGCCTGATTGCCTATTCTAAGGAAGCCCTGAAAGAGACAGGCCAGGTGGCATTCCTGCAGTCCGCCAAGATTCTGGTGGACCAGATCGAAGATGGCATCCAGAGCACCTACAGGCCTGACCCACAGCTCCGGCTACACTCCTTGAACTGCATGCCCTTGGACTTTGCTGAGCTCTCCAGTGCCATTCACGAGCTCTTCCCCACAGGACCCAAGAAGGTATGCTCCTCAGGGGACTCCCTGCCCTCCCCCTATCCCATGCACTCAGAAATGATGATTGCCAGGAAGGTCACTTTCAGCACTCACAGCTTCGGCAACCAGCAGATATACCAACGAAGCTCCTCCTTGTTGTCCTTCAATGCCACCAATGGTGAGAAGGCCAAGATGGGTCTGGAAGCCTATGGGAGAGCCCAGTCCGCAGCACCTGCTAAACCCACAGATGGCCTCTATACCTACTGGAGTGCAGGGGCAGACAACCAGTCTGTGCAGAATAGCAGCAGCTTCCACAACTGGTACTCATTCAATGATGGTACTGTGAAGACCCCAGGCCCAATTGTAATCTACCAGACTCTGGTGTATCCTAGAGCTGCCAAGGTAAGAAAGGCTCTGGTCCCATGGGGAAGACAGGGGAATGTGAGGTACAGAGTGGAGGTGGGTAGTCAGGAAAGGATGCACTTACCTCTTTGATCTCTAGGGTCCAGTCACTCTAATCTGTTCCTCTGGATTCTTCATGGTGAACCCATTGAAAAGGGATAAGTTCCTAAAATCTTAAATACCTCAAGATTAGCTTAAACCAAACAATGTATTTAATTCATAGTAAAAAATACATCTGAAAGCCCCAACCCCATATCAAGGGCAACCCAATTTGGGAACCAAAGTAATTTGAAGAGACTGCTTGGAGGGTGTTATATTTCCCAGGGGAAATCCTGTAATAGTAGAGAGAACACAGAAAATCAATTGGAAATACAGGCTCCATTATCTATCAGCTGTGATTCCTCTAAATTACTACCTTTCCTAAAGAAAGTCTCCATACTCTCCATGGTTCAGAAAGAATGGAAGGATAATTCCCAATAGAATTCCAATTCTTATTGTCTGAGATTCACATTTTGGGGGTGTGAATCTCTCACAGACCCCTACAACTGCCGTCACCTGACTTCAGGGAACATGACTCCTTCTTGACCCTCTTGGCCTAACATGGACAAATGACCTTTCCCTTAACTTTCTTTTCAAGGGCTGCCTGGGTGGCTCAGTGGGTTAAAGCCTCTGTCTTAAGCTCAGGTCAAGATCTCAGGGTCCTGAGATCGAGCCCTGAATTGGGCTCTCTGCTCAGCATGGAACCTGCCTCCCCCTCTCTCCCGGCCTTTCTGCCTACTTGTGATTTCTGTCTGTCAAATAAATAAATAAAATCTTTAAAAAGAAACAAAACAAACAAAAAGCACATTCTTTCAAATCCATCTGAACCTAAATTGAACTGTTTATAGAATGTGTTATTAAGGTTCAGAGAGAGAAACAGATTAACTTGCAATTAGATACTCTGTTAGAGCAAACCTTGCCTCTCTTAGGGTTCCCTACAGGGAAATCTCTCAGGCCAGCCTATGGCCGGCTTTCATGTGGCAGAACCCATATTTTGCCCCCATAATCTGAGAACACTCCCAAAGACTTTTAGCATCCTTGAAGTCGAAACCGTTGATTCTCAAACATTAATGTGCCCCTGGAGGTCTTGTTAAAATGCAGATTCTGTTTCAGTGGGTCTCAGAGGGCCCTGAGATTTTGTGTTTCTAACAACCTTCCAGGTGTTGCCATTGCTGCCAGTCTACAAACCACACTTTAATATCAAAGGTCTAAAAACAAGAAAATGAAAGCCAGACGCTGACCAAGATTTACTTTGCTGTTCTCCTGAAACATCATAATCTACGTTTTAGAGTCTATAATTGCCAGCAAGAATGCCCTTACATTGCAAAGTAGAATATACCTTCCCACAGGCTTTCAGACATGGCAAAGTATATCTGCCCTTCACAGAAGAGATGCCCATAACTGAGCAGCTGCACCTTCATTTCCAAATGAACCTAGATCAGCAAAGCCTGCAGTGTGTGTGACACTAGCTCAGTGATGGGCTTAGGTCTCTCCCTGCATCCTAGACTGTTTAGGAGATTGGCAGTTTCTTACTCTAGAAGGGAAGGACTGGTGATGGTAGCTCCATACTTGGGCTTGGAAAACTGTCGTCACCGCATGTCACCAGTTAGTGGTCCCTGGTTAAGACCAAGAAAGGGACCTACACAGGAAAACCTAGTCAAGACATTGTCAAGAGAGGACACCTAAACCTACTGCCAAATAGTGGTATTTGATGTGAAGATATCATTGATCCCCATTAGGATTGTGGAATGGAGTTTACATGGGAACCATAGTGCTCAGTAATACCCAGATGAAATCTGTGTTGACTTCTCTCACAAATGATGGTTGACAATCCTCTTTAGGCTTTTGGCATAAAAACAGTCTCAAAGTTTGTCTTATAACTTATCAATATGCATCTGAAAAATCCTAAGGAGTTTTTTTCCTAAAAACTCAATCTTATTTCTAGAAATCTTTCCCAGAGAAATGATAAAAAGTTCAGATGAAGATTCATGCCCTAAAAGTCTTCACTGCATCATTATTTATTAGAGTGTAAAGTTGGAAACAATCTAAATGTTCAACTATAGAAGGATTAAATCACTTATGGGATAGTTATTAAAATGGTGCTTTTTAAAGTTTTTCATAAGATAGGGAAATATGTAAAATATAAAAAGTGAAAGAAAGTAGGAATCAAAGCAATATAATCCAAACTATATGTATCTCTGTGTGTATGTTTCAAAATTAGAAAGAAATTAATTAACTGAACTTTAGAATTATAAGTGATATTTATTTTCATCTTTTATATTTTTTTCTGTATTTTCCAAGTCTTTTACAATGAGTATGTTAGTTTTGGTAATCAGAAAAAAGTTAATTTTTATTGATGAATTATATAAATTTAGAAAAGATTTTGAAAGTATAAATATAGAAAAATAACTATATATAGTCATAAAAATCTATGCACTTATGAGTAATTATAAATTAATTTTATAAACATAGCATTTGAATTTATTAAAACTTAAAGAATGCAATATCTGTTTAGAAATAGAAGCAGTATAAAATATTTTTATGCCAGGCACAACCTGCTAGTTGTTAGTATATCTCTTTGAAAACGTTGATATTTTATGTTTTGAGTGTGAACATATATTCTCCATGACTTGGGTAAGTCTTTTCACCTCTCTGGTACTCTACTTCCTTGTGGGTAAAACAGAGGGATGGAATAGATACACTTTTCATCTTCTAGTAGTCTGTGGTTCTATTAGAATTTGCTAAATGTAACCTTTCTTTTTTTTTTTATATTTTATTTCTTTTCAGCGTAACAGAGTTCATAGTTTTACACCACACCCAGTGCTCCATGCAATGCGTGTCCTCCACAATACCCACCACCAGGCTCCCCCAACCTCCCACCCCCCCGCCCCTTCAAAACCCTCAGGTTGTTTTTCAGAGTC
>PISX010031049.1:0-17908 GCA_004024625.1 Mellivora capensis
CAGCTACTCCATATCCCTCGCCTCTGGCCGCGCTCCGAGCTCACCCAGCCTGAGACTGGTTCAAGGTAACCCCGAGCTGAGAGCTCACTCCTTGGCTCTGTCTCTGTAGCAGGCTTCCCCGCTCCGATACCTGCTAGCTCTGCGCCACTCAGGCACTCCCGATCCTTCTGTGACCCCGCGGGACCTGGGGCCACGCTGACCCCGTGTGGGCTTCACCCCGGATTATCCTCTGGAGCGATGTCCCTCCGTGGAGCAGACTTTGAAAAGTCCCAATTTAGTGCTCCGTGGCTCCGCCACTTGCCGGGAGCCGGCCCCTTCCCCGCGGTCTATCCTCCTGTCACTTTCGATTCACTTCTCCGCCAGTCCTACCTTTCAGAAAGTGGTCGATTTCCTGTTTCCAGAATAGCTGTTCTTCCTCTCTTCGATATCCCGTTGGATTTGTAGGTGTTAGCAATGGTTTGATAAGCTATCTAGCTGATCTCCTGCTACCTGATGTCATCTCAGCTGCTACTTCTCCGCCATCTTGCCAAAAATCACCACTGTGATATTCTTTCCAAAAACCCATAATCACACTCCAATCATGAGAAAAAAAAACTCTAACTTAAAGTGCATTCTGTGAATTATCTGACTAGTACTCTCCCAAACTGTGAAAATCATAAAAAATAAAGACAGAGTGAGGAACTACCATACAAGAAGAAAGGAAGGGGTCACAACTACATGCATTATGATACAATGAATAGGATCTTCCAAATGAAAAAAATAAAAGACTTTAGTGGAAATCCAAAACGTGTGGAGTTTAGTTGATAATGTGCCAATATTGGTTTTCAGTTTTTACAAATATACTACAGGGTACTATAAAATGATAATTTTATATCATTTTATATCAGGAAATTTTATATCAGGAAAACTGAAATTAATTGAGGGATACACAGGATCTCTATATATTATCTTTGGAAGTTTTCTGTAAAACTAAAATTATCCCAAAATAGAATGTAAATTTTTTTAAAAGATTTTATTTATGTATTTGACACAGAGAGAGAGAGATCAGAAGTAGGCAGAGAGGCACGCAGGCTTCCTGCTGAGCAGAGAACCTGATGTGGGGCTCAATCCCAGGATCCTGAGACCATGATCTAAGCTGAAGGCAGAGGCTTAACCCACTGAACCATCCAGGCACCCCTAAAATGTTAATTTTAATTTATTAAAAAGATTTTATTTATTTATTTGAGAGAGAGACTGTGTGTGTGCCAGCATGCAAGTGGGGCGAGGGGCACAGGGAGAGGGTGAAGCAGACTGCCCACTGAGCATGGAGTCTGCCCTGGGGCTCAATCCCACACCCTGAGATCATGACCTGAGTTGAAGGCAGACCTTAACCAACTGAGCCCCCCAGGTTCCTCATAAAATGTAAGTTTTTAAATAAAGGTGAGATTTGAGGAAATATTTGACTGAAGTAAGATAATGATCCTTGAGAACATTAAAGCTGAGGGCATGAATAGAATTATGCCAGATAAAGGCAGTAAAGGCTCGTTAAGTGCTTGGGTGGTCAAGGAACAACAAGGTGGCAAGAGTGTCTTTCTAAAACTGAATGAGGGATCAATAAGAGAAGGGAAGCTATTTCTTAAGGGGAGTAAGACTGCATGTGTGAATCTGTGTGTGTGTGCTTGTGCGTGTGCACATATGTGTTAGCATACATGTGACTGCTTGTGCTTGTAGGAATCTCTGCCAACATTTGCAAGATTTCAGATTTTCTCACTATTTATATCAGCTACTTTTTTTGTTATTTTCCTATCTCCTAACTACAAATACATTGTCAACTTTCTTTCTTGGGAGGAGGATTATTTCCCAGTGAAATCAAAGACAATGGAAGAAATAATATAGGGTATGTTTCCATATATTTTTAAAAGATTTTATTTATTTATTTGACAGAGAGATCGCAAATAGGCAGAGAGGCAGGCAGAGAGAGAGCAGGAAGCAGGCTCCCTGCTGAGCAGAGAGCCCGATGTGGGGGTCCCTATCCCAGGACCCTGAGCTCACGACCCGAGTCGCAGAGGCTCAACCCACTAAGCCACCCAGGCTCCACTCCATATTTATTTTTTTAAAAATATTTATTTATTTATTTATTTATTTGACAGAGAGAGTGAGATCACAAGTAGGCAGAGAGCCAGGCAGAGAGAGGGGAGAAGCAAGCTCCCTGATAAGCAGAGAGCCCGATGCAGGGCTCAATCCCAGGACCCCGAGATCATGACCTGAGCCGAAGGCAGAGGCCTAACCCACTGAGGCACCCAGGTGCCCCTCCATATTTATTTTTATGTGGAATTTTAGTTCAGTTTTCTACCAAGTACAAAATAAAAATTTCATAGAACTTTCTAAAATGTTCCAGACTGGACTTCATTATACTAGAATTAATAATAATTATCTTGGCTATGATTATAGTTCCCATTCTAATAGAAACATTTACTTACAAACTGGTATTATTTGCTTTGTTTTTAATTACCTTGTGTATGATTAAATCATCACTTCACCATCTTTTTTTTTCCACTTCACCATATCTTATGCATGAAAAAAGTACCCTTCTCTTGGATTAAAATTTCCTGACAATTCTGACATATCACACTCTATGTTGTCAAGCAAAATGACCACTACAATCATTGTAAAACTACAGGTAGAATCTGAAAATATTTTTGGAGTTGTAGAGTCTTAAAGTTTTTCCTTCCCTTCCCTTGGTATTTGCAATACAATTAGTCATAAATTCATCTGCTTGTGCTGGTGTTAAAATAGAACCTTCCTCAGCCTCTTTTAGAGGTTTGTTTTCCAACTAAAGATCTGCTTTAGATAGGTGGAACTAGTATGACTTTATACTGTGCCAAAAATCTACAGTGAACCATCTCCTTAACTACATAATACATTCAAGCCATCTGTTTCTTACTGTATTATGTTTCTAAACTATTGGATTATTGTTTCATCCATAGAATTATGTCTCCAGAGAAAAAGAACAACAAAAAAAGAAAGTCAAAATTTGAATGTCATTATATAATGTATGTATATGTGTGTGTGTGTGTATATACACAAAAATGTAATTAAAATATTCAAACTGTCGCAATTTTATCAGTGTTGAAAGGATGGTCCACGGAGACATTGTAAGCCTAAATTTCTACCAACTCTAGCGTCATTTTTTCCTGGTAACTATGAGACCTTGTCAGTTTATTCTTCTTTCAGGGATGTGTAGGATAAGGGATGCACTACTTCATGAAGCAGGTAGCATATTTAGAGGTTGATATATTGTTATAAAATTCTACCTCACTAACTAAAAACACACATCACAAACTTTTCCAAATTGTCTGGGTTCTGTACTCTCCAGCTACATAAATCAAATCCCTCTATCCCAGGGCATGCTTTCAAACACTGAAGACACATCCTCTCTTGTCTTTTCTAAATTGTCTTTTCTGTAAGTTAAACATCCTCTCATTCTTTCCTAAGACTAATTCAAGCCACTGGCTGAGGAAAGCACATGTCATAAAGCTGCAGATTTCCTTGATTTCCCAGGCACCATCTCAGATACAATTTTAATCTTTATGTCAGGCCTTACAGTACTTTCTTTAACACTGACCTTGCATCCATTCAAACTTATGACACAGACTCTCCAAAATTTTTCAACTTCAAACATAAATTTATGATATCTGCATATGAAATATGTCTGAAGATTTTTGAGCCTCTAATAAGAGTCCTAATCCTGAAGAGACACTGAGTAGGAAGCATCTTTGTTCTCAGCCCCAGAAGGGATGTCTCACTGTTAGTAACACTCAACATATTAACTGTGAGCCTTGAGCCTTGGCCATCTCATTGTTTCTCATTCTTTTCACTTCTGTCTATTTTCTTTTCCTCCATTGCTCTTCTCTTCTCTTCACGCATTGCTCTAGTTCCCACTTCTGGGGCCAGATCTTGAACCATATGGCATATTAAACACTCATCTAGTCACTCAGCTGAATAAGAGGACTTTTTTTTTTTTTACATAATCTACCATTCTAATGAGGGGTGTATATGTGTGTTCCACTGCAATATAATTGTCTTAACATGTCAGCTATCTGGTCAGTCTCCAATGTTCATAGATACTTGGTATATTGTGTATGTGTTTTTTTTTAAACTAACTCATATGTACAAACATAGTTCTAAGCACTTTAATTTTACTGCATTATTTAATTATCTCAATATCCCAGTATGCTATGTTCTTTTGAAATCCCCAATGAATGAGGAAACTGGGGGAAAGGGAAGTTTGGGAGTTTTTCTGGTGAAAGGTCAGGCTCTTAACTACAATTACATACCAAATTTTTATTAAAATGTGGCAGCTAAACAAATCATTAATGATACCCAAGGCAGGATAGGCTGGATCTAGCCTCTTTGATATTTCAACTCTTAAATTGTATTTATGAAATTGATTGTGTTGCAAAATTTTAGTACCTTATGTCAAAGTGTTGCATTACATTGAACTTGAATTGAGTTGAGGTTGTTTTTTTCCTCTTAGTAAGACTAACCTTGGTCACTTTCCTCTGAGATTATTTATACCTAAGTGGGGTACATTTATTCATTTCATCCAACCCTTTTTATTTTGGAATTAATATCAATTTTCTAGAAATTTTTTGTCCTTTTTCCCCTTTATACTACAGAATTAATATTATTCAAATAAAAGTGTGTTAGAGGCATGCTGAAGTTATTGAAATTGTAATAGAATTTATTCTTGAACAATGTCTCAGTATTTTTTTCTCATTGAATAAAATGCAGAAGCAATAGACATGGTAATAAAATGCAAAAAAGAATATGTTCAATATATTTCTGGACAAAATAGATTATTGTACATATGACTTAAATTTCACTGTGATTCACATTCATATCCAGAAAGCAGTTTTGCAAAATTAGTCTCCAAATTAGCTGTTTCCTTGGACCTCAATACAAATAGGATTCTTTGTCTTTCTGATCTATGTAGATTTTTTGGATTTTATAAGGAATTTGCATTTGTTTGAAACTTTATATAGGTAATACTTTACCATTCTATATAAGTAGTATTTCTCTTGGGAAAGGACATATATATGTATATATATGTATATATATATATATATATATGATATAGATATAAATACAGACACACACACACTTATGAAACAAGTTTTCTTTGGGGATTGGGGTTAGAAAAGCTAAATTATCACAAATATACTTATTAAAAATGTAATTTTTCTGGTTTCAATTCAATTTCAGTTAAGTTCAATACATAAATCCTAGAGGGTAAGCTTATCAATTTCATTGACTACAAAATTTCTTTAAAGAGAAAATTAGCCTGATATACTCATATGGATTCATACAATTGGCTGTGGTATGGTGATAGGTTTACATAAACTGCTACTGTTGATCTCCAGGACAAGGTTCAGCAAGAAACATGGTAGGAAATGATCCAGGGTATAACTGAATATACAAATACTATAAGTGTCTGCAGTAATACTCAAAGACTTTAATTGGAAACCATTCAATTTGCTTCCTCTTTGCTCATGTGCATTTTATCAGCTGGTTAGACAAGCAAGAAATTTTCCAAAAGGGCTATCCATGTTATTTACTTTGATCTCAAAGGATGAGACAAACCCTCCAAACTAAAATTTAATTCCATATTTAATTGGATATCAAGTTTTAGTGACATACTTTATGTTGAATTATGAGTTTACTACATTGTAAATAAAGATGTTAATTAGACTATCATTAAATAATACTACAAAATTATTTACAAAATATTACAAAATACAAAAAAAATTACAAAAATATAGTTTGTTACTTAAAAGTAGATTAATTCTATTCAGTTTACTTTGTTCTAGATTGGGGTTTCAAAAAAAATGCTGCAAAGACTAGGCAGGTGATATACAAGAGTGAAAAAGACTTCATGAAGACTGAAGTAGACAGGAAAGCCATAGCTTATTTAAAGGGAAGAGTTGCCACCAGGTTCTGGTTAATTGTGACTATGAGAGACTTCACAGCTAGTGTTGCCAAATCTCCCAGTTTTTCAAGCTAACTCAACACTATCTGTGAGGAGTCAAATAGCATGGAACCTGTGAGTTGCTAGTTTTCAAATTGTGGTTTAGGAAACGCATTCCATTCTGTACCTTATTTTTCATAGTCTGCCTGTACTTCCACCACCATTTCCATAATCTTAATAAAAATTACTTATATTCATTCTGTATCATCTATGTTCAATGCAAATTCAAAACATTTTACAATATGTATTAATTTTAAAAAATTTGTCTTCACTGTACTGGGAAGTAAACTGTCCTTAGGCAAGCAGCAGCAAATCAGGTATTCAAACACTATTTGAAACCGTACACCATACCTGCTAATCCATCACACCATGTTGCCTCTTCACAAATGTGCCAATTGCAAAGTAGACTGACTCCCACAATTTGTAGAACTAGATATTTCTGTTGACTTGTAACCTGTCTACCACTTTGTTCTTAAATGATTTTAACCCACTGACATTTTTTGTTTAATAGTGTTGAGTATGATTCAGATGTTTGCAGTTGAATGTTAATTGGTGTTTTGACTTCTCAAATTGTTGTCCATTATATTGTCAGTATTTGGTTCTGAGCATATAGAAGGAGCTATGCCAGAATAAATGATATTTAAGTAATTAATTTTAATTCCCAATTTTTATGTTTTTAATAGAATTTAATATTTGAGTAGTTTCAAGTCCACAGCAAAATTGTGCAGAAAGTAGAGTTCCCATAGGCCATCTGCCCCACACATACATATCCTCCCCACTGTCAACCTCCTGTCACAGAGAGATACCTTTATTAAAATCAATAAGCCTACAGTCACATATCATTATTACCCAAAGTCCATAGTTTATACAGGGTTCTCTCTTGGTGTATATTCAATGGTTTTTGACAAATGTATCATGGCATGTATCCACCAGTAAAGTGCCATACAGAAAAGTCTCATTGCTCTAAAAGTCTAAAAGTGTTCTGTTGTTTCATCTTTCTTTCCTCCCCCCACCCCCGGAATCCACTGATTTTTAAATTCTTTCCATTATTTTGTCTTTTCCAAAATGTCATGTAGTTGAAATTATACAGCATGGAGACTTTTTACTAGCTTCTTTCACTTAGTATGAATTTAAGGTTCCTCCCTATTTTTTTAATGGCTTCATAGCTCATTTCTTTTTAGCATTTAATAATATTCCACTGTCTGAATATGCCACAGTTTATCCAGATATTCACCTACTGAAGGACATCATGGTTGCTTCCAAGTTTTTGTAATTATAAATAAAGCTGTAATGAATGTTCAATGTGCAGACTTTTATGTGGACATTAGTTTTCTAATCACTTGGAAGCACAATTGTTGGATCATGTCATAAGAGTATGTTTAGCTTAGGAAACCACAACATTGCAGATTATGTGGGTGTCTCATTTAGTTAAGCATTTGACTCTTGATTTCAGCTCCGGTCATGATCTGAGGTCAAGAGATTGAGCCCAGGTCAGGTTCTGCCATGGGAGTGGAATCTGCTTAATATTCTCTCTCTCCCTCTTCCTTTGTCCCTTCCCCCAAGTCTCTCTCTCTCTCTCTTAAAAGAAAAATTAAGGAATCTGTCACATTGTTTTCCAAAGTGGTACACCACTTAAGAATGAATGAGAGTTCCTATTGTTGCACATCCTCACCAGTATTTGATATTAACATTAAGATTTCAGTTATTCAAGGGGCATCTGGTGGCTCATTTGGTTAAACCATTGCCTTCATCTCAGGTCATGATCTTGGGGTCCTGGGATCCAGCCCCATATCAGGCTTCCTGCTCAGCAGGGAGTTTGCTTCTCTTTCTTCCTCTGTACTCTCTCTCTCTCACTCTCTCTTTCAAGTGAATAAATAGAATCTAAAAAAAAATCAGCTATTTTAATAGGTGTATGGTATCTCATCATTTTAATTTGTAATTCCCTAATGACATGTTATGTGTAACATCTTTTCATCTGCTTATTTTTCATTAGCATATCTTCTTTATTTTTAAATCAAATTGTTTTATTACTGTTGAGTTTTAAGTGTTCTTTGTATATTTTGGAATACAGTACTTTATCAGATATGTTTTTACAAATAATTTCTTTTAATCTGTGGCTAGTCTTCTCATTCTCTTAACAGTATCTTTCACAGAGCAGAAGTTTCTAATTTTGATGAAGTCCCAAACTTTCAATTCTTTCTTTTATAGATCACGCCTTCAGTGTTGTATCTGAATAGTCAATTCCAAACCCAAGACCATCTAGCTTTTTCCTGTTTTCTGGAAGTTTTATAGTCTTGTGTTTTACATTTAGATTTATGAAACATTCTGACAATGCTTGTGAAGGGTGTAAAGTCTACGTCTAGATTATTTTTTATTCTTTTACGTTTGGATGTCAAGTTGTTCCAGCATCATTTGTTGAAAAGATTTTCTTTGATCCTTTGTCAAAGATCGGTTGACTGTCTCAGAGCTCTATCTCTGTTCGATTGGTCTATTTGTCTATTCTTTCACCAATACCACACTGCTTTGATTCCTATATCTTTGTAGCAAGCCTTAACGGCAAGTAGTGTCGATCTTTTAACTTGGTTCTCCTTCAATATTGTATTGGTTATTCTACATCTTTGAACGCAAGATGTAAGATTTAGAATCAATTTTTCAATATCCAGATTACTCACCAGGATTTTGATTTGAAATGCATTAAGTCTATATAGATCAATTTTCAAATAACTGACATCTTGACAATGCTGAATCTTAACCATGAACATGGAATTTTTCATTTCTCTGGTTCCTTGGTTTTTTTCCTCAGGATTTTTTCATTTTCCTCACATAGATCTTATATACATTTTGTTAGATTTATGCCTAAGTATTTGACATTGTGTGTACTAATGTAAAAGTATTGTGCTTTTAATTTCAAATTCCAATTGGCCATTACTGGTAATATAGGAAAATGATTTACTTTTGTATATTAACCTTGTATTTTGCAAATTTGCTATAATTTCTTATTAGTTACAGGTGATTAGGTGATTTATTTTTATATTTCAGAATAAAGTTTAAAGACACTGAAACAAGAAACACCTCATGTGCAGGCAAATAAATACAAACAACCAAGGGGAGAAGGACTGCATACAGTAGTACCTATTCTGATAACAAACAAAATGTTTTATATTCTATTCCCTGGCTCCTAATAGTTCTCTTTAAATATTGTATCTCTCCTACCTACTTCATGGTATCTTGAATTATGCAATCTCTGGATTAGTGAGAGAAACAGGATGGCCCTGTAAAGCATGAACAGAACTCCTAACTGAAACTTATTATCCAGTTCTAACAATGGTTGATAATTCAACAAAGTAGGAAATGGCTAAGTGTTTACAGCTGTTTCATAAGTGCAATTATAGATAACTACAGACTACTGCCTTCTGACTTTTGTCCCCACTGTATTATTTTTTAAATAGGCTTAGACTTTTTAAAATTTTATTTTCATGTCTTCCTTTTGTCAGTGTTTGTGTAATATCCTGGCAAGTATCACCACTTTCAAGAACTCATCAGAGATGGCAGCCTACTAACCTACAAATGGATTTTGCTGAGCCAGTGTTATAGTGATAAAGTCCTTGTTATGACAAGAATAAAGATATTTGTAAAAGACACATATTTCCTATCAAATCTGTAAAACATCTGTGCTGCTTACTTAATATTCTGTAATCAAGTTTTTAGCACATTTTTGGCTTAACTCAGTATTTTTTCTTTCTTATCTTATATTTGTGCTGCTGGCCATTGATGGGGAAAAGTCATAGTACCATGCAAATTGTTTTTAGGACAAATTCATAGCCTTTGACATAATACAGGCTTATAATGATAACAAGAAATACTTCTAATGTTCAGCTTGGTCACAGGTCGATTTCTCCAGAAAGCAGACTCTGAGACTGAGATTTGCATGCATAAATTATACTAGGGAATACTCTAAAAACTATAACTCTGAGAGGTTTGCCTTTCTGGAGCTGCACAGGGTCTTCAGAGCTGATGGCAGAAAATAGTGAGACCTTCATGTTTTCATTCATATGTCATTTTTCCTCTGACATCCCCTACTGAGAAATTTCCATTCTTCTTATAACTCCCTAAAATCCAGCTGTACAATGACAAGATGAGACACTGGTGTCAGATACTAATTCTAACTCTACCATTACCTACCCATAAAATTACTTTATGTCTCTTGGATTGGATTTTGTCATCTGTAAGATTAAGGGATGTAAATAATGATTTTATGGAAGCTAAAATGTTCTAAACAATCACAGATGAAATTAAATAATATGACTCTTGTTAATATAATATTTGGGGTAAAAAAGTGATTAGGTATATAAATAAGATTTAAGGGAGATGATTGATTCATGGTATTTTACTGTTAAAAGCCTTGTATCTTGCTCATGTTCAAAACATGCTCTAATAAAATATACATGAAAATGATGTGATTCTAAAAGTTTACTTCCTACATTTTATTTATAAAAATACAGTCAAGAGTTACTATAAAACCAAAAGATAAGAGATCATTTTTCAGTCTACTTTCTAATCCATATTTTCTGTCATATGAGTATGTACAATACATACAGACACACCCCAAAAGTACAATATGAACATCCCAAGAATTTCAAGTTTTCCTAATTATGAAAATTTAGATTTTTTTGATTATTGAAAAGTAATACTGTGCCACTTTCTCACCTTTTCAAAAATAGCCCTATGGCTTTATACTCACAAGTGAGAAGACTCTCTCCAGGCCATTAAACTTGTATTGACTTCTATGTTTATTCTAGTTATTTATGATTACCTTAAACCCAAGCATTGTCCTTGTAAATGTGGTGCTATATTTAAGTGTAAATGGAAATGATAAATCACATGTTCACTTTGGTACTCTTTTTAAAGGCATTTCTATAATCTTTGGCTCTAGTGCTTACTGCATAAAATGCCTTATCTTCATTATTGATATAAAAATTATTACTATCAATTTCCTCTTTGAATTTCTTAAGAATTCAGATTTTAACATATCTTTTTAATTTAATTATTTTCAAGCAATCAGCACAGCATTTGGCATAGAACAATTACAATAAATTCTTTTTTTTTTTTAAGATTTTATTTATTTATTTGACAGAGAGAGAGAGCACAAGTACAGGGAGCAGCAGGCAGACAGAGAAGGAGAAGAATGGGGCTTGATCCCGGGACCCTGGGCTCATGACCTGAACCAAAGGCAGGTGCTTAACTGACAGGGCCACGCTAGGACCCCTACAATAAATTCCTATTAAAAGTGAGTTTAATTCCATTTTATTTCTCTCTTTTTTTTTCCTTCTCCTACCTTTTCCTCTGATCACTTATTTTTCTTACAAAAGAACTAGTGTTGTGCTATTTTGTCACTTCTGATAAATAGCATACTATAGCTCTATAAAACACAGGTTTGAATACTTTTTCCAGGACATTAAGCTTTTATTGACTTCTAGGTCTAAATTAGTAAATTATGATGTCCTTAAAGCACTATCTTTCTCCTGCGCTCATTCTCACTTTTGATCTGCTTTTGGTTTTTCTTTTTCTTTTTCAAGGTGGTCTTTTATCATTACTTGACAGCAAGGTTCAATACATAACAGAGAAAAATTTCTTAACACCTGGAGAATGGGAAGTTTAATGATTACCATAAAAGAAAAGAATAACATCTTTTAATATGGAAAACAAGCGAGTGAAGTGTGACATAAAAATAAATATATCTTCAATGGGTATCATTTTATATAAATTTTATCTAACATATTAAGTAAAATTGATTATCTCCTGAGCAGGAGATATGTGTGAATACAGTTTTCCCAGTGGCTTTTTGAAGCTCTTGATTAATTTATCAAAATAATGTGTAGGCTGTTGTAGAGTTCAATAAGAACATTAAAAAATAATACATTTTCACTTTAGTAATAAATTACTATTTGAATCTGTTATGCAGGGAAGCAATGGCTACTAGAAAAATAAGAAAGTGTCAGGATGCCTGGGTGGCTCAGTTGGTTAAGCCACTGCCTTCGACTCAGGATCCTGGGATCAAGTCCTGCATAGAGCTCCTTGCTCAGTGGGGAGCCTGCTCTCTGCCTCTACCTGCCACTCTGCCTGCTTGTGCTCTCTCTTTCTCTCTCTCTCTCTCTCTCTTTCTCTCTGACAAATAAATAAATAAATAAATAAAACCTTAAAAAGGGTAGTAGAAATAAATGATTCTTGTATCATAATGAACAGCATGGTGTCACATTTATGCTTCTTACATACACTTAATTGTTTTAGGCTCTCTGGGCTGCTGGAATACCATAAATTGGGTGGCTTATTAACAACAGAAATATATTTCTCATGGTTCTGAAGGCTGGAAAGTCTAAGATCAGTGTGACAGAGATTCATTGTCTGGTGAGAGGCTGCTTCCTGGCTCATAGACAGCTATCTTCTTGCTGTGTCCTCACATGGTAGAAGAACAAGAGAACTCTGGGGTTTCTTCTATAAGAGCACTACTCCCATCCATGAGAACTCTACCCTCATGAACTCATCAGTACTAAAGGTCCCACCTACACCATCACCTTAGGTTTTCAGCGTAAGAATGGGGGGAGCACAAATATTGAGTCCATAACACATAACTATAAAGCAGATGGTCAGAAAGATGCTTGTGTTGTTCCCCTCACCCTTCATGAGAAAACATTAAGATAACTGAGATAGTGAATGTAATTAGGGCAGGAGACTGTGTAAAAAGGTGTGAAAGTTTATCATTGACAACACTTCTAGCTCTCATCCTAACAGGCTCCTTTTCTTCTACTATCTGCCTATTTATTATCTATCTATCTATCTATCTATCTATCATCTATCTATATCTATCTATCTATTTATCTACCTATCATCTATCTAAGCTTTCTCCTCAAATGTTCATTACACTGTAGTATTCATGAATGAGATAGCATGTGTTTTTTAAACCTCATTATACAGCAAATGCATATAAATCAGAGAAAGAAATTATATTAATTTCTCATATGTATCTTGTCAGGTGGATAAGAAAACACAACCAATTAGAGATTTGACTCATGACAATTCAAATGTATATAAGTTTTCTACTCTAAAAGACCTTCTGAACATCATGATATCTAGAGAGGAAAGTGACGTTATAATGAGTGGAAGTATAGGGTTGATTGTTTAAGATTTGAATAGTTTTACATAAAACACACTAAGAATATGGGGCACCTGGGTGGCTCAGTGGGTTAAAGCCTCTGCCTTCGGCTCAGGTCATGATCCCAGGGTCCTGGGATCAAGCAATGCATTGGGCTTTCTGCTCGGCAGGGAGCCTGCTTCCCCCTCTCCCTCTGCCTGCCTCTCCGCCTACTTGTGATCTCTGTCTGTGAGATAAATAAATAAAATCTTAAAAAAAAAAAAACCATACTAAGAACAGTGATCTAAACCACACTCAGGTATTTTTTCAAGCAAACATTATTACAATATTATTGACTGTATTCATTTATGCTGTACTCTTCATCTTGACTTATTTAATTTTATAAATGGAAGTTTATACCTCTTACTCCCCTTTTATCTATTTCACCCAACAACACTACCCTCCACCTCCTCTCTGGAAACAACCAGTTGTTCTCTGTATTTAAAAGTCCTGGTTTTTTTCTTGTTTGTTTGCTTTGTTTTTTGATTCTAAATATAAATGAAATCATCTAGTATTTGTCTTTCTGGAAGACTTATTTCACTTATCATCAGACCCTCTAGGCCCACCCATGTTGTTGCAAGTGTCAAGATCTCATTCTTTTTTATGGATAATATTAATATGTCCATTGTATGTGTGTGTATATATTATACATATACACCTGTTCTTTATCCATTGATCTGTTGATAGACACTCGGGTTGCTTTCATTGTCTAACCTATTATAAATAATGCTGCTATAAATAGGGGTGCATATACCTTTTTGAATTAGTTTTTTTCATTTTCTTTGGGTAAATGCCTAGTAATGGAATTACTGGATCATGTGGTATTTCTATTTTTAAGCTTTTGAGGAACTTCCATACTGTTTTCCACAGTGACTGCATCAATTTACATTTCTACTGACAGTGTACAAGGGTTCTTTTTTCTCCTCATCCTTGCAAACACTTATTTCTTGTGGTTTTTTTTTCCTAGCCATTCTGACATTTTTAAATCAAATTATTTGGATTTTTTTTTGAGTTAAGTATTTTTTAAACAGGAAGTTGTCTCATACATTCATACATTGGTATTTAAGAATTATCAATGACATTTTGTGAAAACTTAACACATTTCTTCATTATAAGTCAGTGTCATCTCTTTGGAAAATGCAAATCTTACTGGGGATTTCTAATTTAAGCTCTGTTTTTATAGATACCTCATTTTGACAGTGACCCAGATACAAATTCCTTTAGGCAGCACATATATAATATGTTGAAAGACTATGCTAGGTGAAGGACATGTAAATATATACACAAAACACATTTTCTCTGTTCTTAAAGAATATACAAACTAAAAATAAGAGCAGACATATCCAGTACAGTAAGAAAGGATACATAATAATGTATGACAGGATACAGATATTGCTCCAAAATATTATGGGAATTGAGAAGACCAGATTAATTCTGGCTAAATGAAAATTTTCATGGCAGCAGAGAAATTTGAGTTGAGATTTCCATCCTGGAAAATATGGATTTAAGGAGGATTAGTATTCTGGGGGAAAGGGATTATATAACCCAAAACATTAAATAAGGATTATGCAAGGCATATGTGGGGGATTTTGTTCAGTTCGATTAAAACTAAAATTCAGTGAGAAGAAAGACAGTTACATTGGAGTAGAGCATTTGAAGGAATTTTAATAGGCAAGATAAGAATTTCCAGTTTAAGCACTGAGATAGGAATTGACATTAGGAGAAGGAAGGGAAAAGTGAAGGGGGGAAATAGGAAGGGGAGGATATAAACCATGAGACACTGTGGACTCTGAGAAACAAACTGAAGGTTTTAGAGGGGAGTGGGGGATGGATGAGCCTGGTGGTGGGTACTAAGGAGGACATGTATTGCATGGAGCACTGGGTGTTACACACAATGAATCTTGCAACACTGCATCAAAAACTAATGATATATTGTGTAGTGACTAACATAACACAATAAAAAAAGAAGTGTTATTGTATGTAAAGATAAATAACTACAGTTAAATGATAAAACTTTGATGTATAAAGGAAGAAACATTTTGATAGTGACAAATGTTTACACAGACTATAAAATTCTGATTTTATATATCTAATACTAATTTTTTATTGTTATCCTACATGAAAATTCACTTGATTTATTTGCTGCAGGTTTGAGTTTATTGGCAAAGTTGCTGAATATATTTGACTAGTTACTGTGTTGCATTAGACTTGACCATTTTGTTGGCATTTAAAACAAACTCCTAGTACTTGGGGGCACTGAGATGGTTTTGGCTACAGAAGGGTCCCTTGGAACTTCTCTGTTGGACCATTTGAATGTCAATTGCAATGAATGTCCTCAGGATGTGGTTTAGGAGATACTATGATAAACTGCTATAAAATTTAACTGCCACTATACTTCAGAAAAAGATTGGTGGGGTTATTGAAAAAGAAACACAAAAGTGTAACTATAGTAATTGTTCTGGTATAATCTCACTGACAAGTAATTTCACCGGAGTCATCCTAGTTACCCACTGAGTCATCTCTCTTTGTTGTTACCAAATTTCATCTAGAAGGATTTTTCTGAAAATTCTGCTTAAGAATCTCACTTTTTAGCTTTTTCTAGGACTCTACAGCACAGTGACCTCAGAAAGAGAATTCAAATATCTTATTCATAAGAAATAATAGGTGTTTTTCTTTTACATATTCTAAAACTACTTTTATCCAAAATGTTATTTCTCATGAACTTTCATTAGATATAGCCTAAAGGGTTTCCCCATATGTTACTTTTGACAATGCCAAAACCAGAGAATTTCATTAAAAGTTTCAATCAAGCTTTTCAAAAGTTCTACATTCACTGAATTTACTTCCAAGGCAAATGTGACAAAGAATTTTAATATATAATATGTTATTTAGCATAAAAATGTACCAATGCACAATAAAGTATGAGAAATAATATCATTTTTAGTACCAATTTATTTGAAAAATAACTAGAAAAGAAGACTATAATGGTATTGGTTGGTATTGGTTCTAAAACATTAGATAATTAATAGTATGTAGGAAGATATAATACTCACTACTCACTAGCTTCCTTTTAATGAGCATTCTCTTGAAATAAGGTAATTCCCAATCTTAGCTGTCACTCCTATCTCTCCTACCTTTCCCTCCATATTCTACTTTTTAAGGAGAAAATTAAGGAGAAAATTTTAAGGAGAAAATTATATATATACATATATGTATATTTAAAGACAGACTACAGGGGGAATTATAATTATTTTTTTATCTGGAAAATAGAACATATTTATATTACTAAATCAAACATATTTCTTTTTTTCATTTTGTCTTTGTGTTGTGGTCCTTAATGCAAATAATGGTAGAATCAAGAAATCAGGTAGAAATATGATTATTTTTACTAGATATAATCTTAGTGACTATTGGAATTTTGCTTGGAAATACATCCTACCTGAAACAGAAAGAAGAAAAAAAAAAAAACACTTTAAAATAGAAAACCAGTTTGGAGAACAGTTTGAAACAGGTTGAGGGACACCTGGTGGCTCAGTGGGTTAAGCATCCAACTTGTGATTTGGGCTCAGGTCATGATCTCAGGGTCATGAGAGAGACCCGCATTGGGCTCTGTTCTCAGTGTGGAGTCTGCTTGAGATTCTCTTTCTCCCTCCCCTTCCATCTGCTTGCATTCTCTCTCTCTCAAATAAATAAATAAAATCTCGAAAAAAAAAAAACCAAGTTGAAAAAATTATGGGTTTGAAATAATCGAAATATATATCAACTTATCTTCATACTAGGTGAGAAATAAACTGAAACACTATTTTATTGTTAAATATTAATTTATTTCTTTAATCCGTATATTCAATATAGGATTTATTTTTGGCAAATGAATAAAATGTCAACATAATCAATTGAAGAGTAAATTGTTCATCCAGCACTTTGTAAAAAATCTAGCAAATAATGGTGTGTCAACCCAAAACATATTGTAGTTTAAGACCTAAACTTTATATAAACACATGCACAATTACAGATTAAGACAGAGATAGTAAGCAAAGGAGAGAGAGAAAGAGAAAAGAAATGGATGAGTAATTCTTTTTTTTTAGTGACTTAATCTTTGCCTAAAAACTTAAGAAAAAAGCCATGTTTTTGACATATCATAGTCTTTTGATAAAATATTAGATCCCTCTTATTTTTGTTGTTGTTATTACAATTACCTTAACACCTTTGACCTTTCTGTCCTTTGGCATATAACTTGAGACCACTCTCAAGCTCTAAAATAATATAATATATAGACCTAAAATATTTATTAACCCTATTTTGATACAATGTAATTTATTTCTTAAGTTTTGTTAAAATATTATTTTCAGTCCAATGGGACAAAATATATTTAAACAAATTCTTTCAAAATTATCGTTGTTCCAGTACCATACTGTCTTGATGATGACAGCTTTGTAATAGAGCTTGAAGTCCGGAATCGTGATGCCACCAACTTTGGCTTCCTTTTTCAATATTCCTTTGGCTATTCGAGGTTTTTTCTGGTTCCATATAAATTTTAGGATTATTTGTTCCATTTCTTTGAAAAAAAATGGGTGGGATTTTGATAGGGATTGCATTAAATGTGTAGATTGCTTTAGGTAGCATAGACATTTTCACAATATTTGTTCTTCCAATCCAGGAGCATGGAACATTTTTCCATTTCTTTGTGTCTTCCTCAATTTCTTTCATGAGTA
>PISX010031050.1:0-18132 GCA_004024625.1 Mellivora capensis
CCCTCTTCTCTTCATCAGATTCTGTTCCTCCCCTCTGTTCCAGTGTTGCCATGGACTTTTCTCTGGAAAAAGCCCGCCTGCAAACCTCACACAAGCTGCTCCCCCATCTTCTCGCCCCTGACTGCTGCCAGCACCCAGGGCCTACTCCTCAGGGCTGTTAGCTTCTCCCACCCAGGTCCTCATGCACACTGGTCCCCCCGTCAAACAAAGGAACCCATGAAGGACAGGCGTCCCTGGCCAATTCAATTCAACCAACGTCATACCTGCTTGTGTCACTGCTGGACCAGATGTCGGGCACCGTCCCGATGGTTCAGCCAGGCTGACAGAGCCCCGTCTGCTCATCCCTACTCTGTAAAAATGAAACTCAAATTTCACACCCCAAATGCAGAAGTCTGAAAACACAAATGCCAGCAAAAATGTGGAACTGGGGGGAATATTGGGAATATTCACGTCCTTCTGGTGGCACACCAGTCAGTTGGTGCAACCACTTTGGAAATATCTTCCAGAGTCGAAGATGAACATACCCAACGAGCAGCAAGTCTGCTCCCAGGCAAACCCAAAGAAACAACAACAACAAAAACAAAAAAAAAAAACCCAAAACAGAAACAAAAACAAAAAACACCGCATACAGAATCACACATACACCACAAAAACCACACATACACAAAAAAAAATCACAGACACAAAAGAAGGGAAAAAGAGACAGCTCCAGGGACACCTGGGTGGCTCAGTTGGTTGGACGACTGCCTTCGGCTCAGGTCATGATCCCGGAGACCCGGGATCGAGTCCCGCATCGGGCTCCCAGCTCCACGGGGAGTCTGCTTCTCCCTCTGACTTTCTCCTCGCTCATGCTCTCTCACTGCCTCTCTCTCAAATAAGTAAATAAAATCTTTAAAAAAAAAAAAAAAAAGAGACAGCTCCATCCGGAAATGAAAAACCCTAGAATCCTTATGAGGATATAGGTGGACTGCCTGCCTGGAATTCTGCCCTTTGCGGGGCTGCCCATCCTTGTGGCATCCCATGTGGTTCTGGTAAATAGTCACAGTGCCATGCTTGCCCCAGGCAACAGAAGTGGGCCATGGCTCAAGCCTGGCCAATTCTAGTACCTATGTCCTGTCCACAGCGAGTGGTCTAAGACAAAGGTACAGAACCCAGGCAGAGTCAGCCTCCTTCCACATGTCTAATAATATGGTGCCTGGGAGAGAACACTCTGGGATCTTCCTCTGGGATTGTGGACTATAAAAACGGTGGCAGTCTGGGGCTGCTGGCAGCCATCTTGCCACCATGCAGATAGTCAGTAACCCTATTCAAACTTCCTAAGCCAATAAATTGTCTTTGCTTAAGCGGGATCTGTTTTCTGTCCATTGCAATTAACAGACCAGTAACACACTGTTCCACTCCTTTTTAAAGAACTTTGGGGATCCTGAGATTGCCTGAAGGGAGGCTTGCTTATTGACAGGCCCTTCTTCTCAGAGCCCATATAATTAGACCTCCCACGGAGAAAAGTGATCCCCTGTGAAAAAATACCTCCCAGGCTTCAGAGGAACCCACACCAGCTATCTATTATACTAATCAACCAAGTCTTTATGCATAAAAATCTTTCAATCAAAAAGAGATACATACCCAGGCACATATTGGTGTAGTGCCTGACCTCTGAGGATAGAAGTTGGCCTCTAGAGTTCCCAGAGATAAAGGATCAAGACTTAGACTGGCATCAGGTCTCTTACCAACAGTGCTGCAAGACAAAGGAGTGAGGTCTTCAAAGGTCTGTGGGAAAAAAATGAATTTGTACCTAGAATCTTCTCCCTAGCCAAATTAACATACACATCTGAGGTCCTAAAGGACTCCACGTTTCCCTGTCACACAACCTTTCAAAGCAGTATGCACACTCATGCAAAAGTGAAAAGGAAGTCAAGAAAGAAATGGACCCAAATGGGATACAGGAAACAGAGGACTAACCCAAGAGACCCATGATGGCGATGTTTTAGGAACTATGTGAGTAAGAGTCTCAAATTATTGAGTCCAGTGGTGGGTTTACAGGTGGTGTTCTTTGTACTATGATTTCGACTTTTCTCTATGTTTGAAATTTTTCATAATACAAAGTTGGGGAAAAAAATACAAGCACAAGGATCAGGAAGAAAAAAATTAAGCAACACATTTAATTTTGTGTCAATAAGAAAAGGGGGCAGTTAAATGCTAGGATAAATTAAAACATAGCTTATTTAATGCTTTGTTGACAACATAGGTGGTTCCTAATTTACTAAGTCGTACCATCTAGATATTTAAACCTGTGCTCCTCAAGAAACATGGGATTTTTAGGTTATGCGATGTGAATGCATTTAACACCACAGACCTGTACACTTAAGGGGATTAAAAGGGTAAATTTCAGGACACCTGGGTGGCTCAGTTAGTTAAGCGGCTGCCTTCGGCGCAGGTCATGATCCCAGCGTCCTGGAATCGAGTCCCACATGGGGCTCCTTGCTCAGCAGGGAGCCTGCTTCTCCCTCTGCCTCTGCCTGCCACTCTGCCTATGCTTGCGCTCTCTCTCTCTCTCCCTCTCTCTCTGACAAATAAATGAATAAATTTTTTAAAAAAGGGTAAATTTCATGTTATGTATATTTTACAATAAACTTTTTTTAAAGATTTTATTTATTTATTTGACAGACAGAGATCACAAGCAGGAAGAGAGGCAGGCAGAGAGAGAGGGGGAAGCAGGCTCCCTGCTGAGCAGAGAGCCCGATGCGGAGCTCGGAGCTCGAGCCCAGGACCCTGGGATCATGACCTGAGCCGAAGGCAGAGGCTTTAACCCACTGAGCCACCCAGGCGCCCCTACAATAAACTTTTTTAAAAGGGAATGTGATTTTTTAAAAATTCAGTATTTTCATTTTTTTTTTAAGGAGTTTTTGGGGAAACAATAACTTTTGCGATGAAGAAAGATTTGTGTGCTGCAAGAAAAAAAGAAATCTGTATGTGATGTTTTGTTCATCAACCTCTGGGACCTCTGGCTTTTTCACCTGAG
The DNA here is from genome assembly GCA_004024625.1 of Mellivora capensis. NCBI lineage: Eukaryota > Metazoa > Chordata > Mammalia > Carnivora > Mustelidae > Mellivora > Mellivora capensis. The sequence continues at coordinate 3,020 of PISX010031050.1, forward strand.
AACCAGCCCTCCCTGAGATCTCTAGCTTTGTTTAGAAATCACTTCCAGGGCACCTGGGTGGCTCAGTGGGTTAAGCCGCTGCCTTCGGCTCAGGTCATGATCTCAGGGTCCTGGGATCAAGTCCCACATCGGGCTCTCTGCTCAGTGGGGAGCCTGCTTCCCTCTTTCTCTCTCTCTCTCTCTGCCTGCCTCTCTGCCTACTTGTGATCTCTGTCAAATAAATAAATAAAATCTTAAAAAAAAAAAAAAGAAATCACTTCCAATACCTTTAGCAGATTTAAAAGTGGCCATTCAGCCCTGGAATGCATCGGCACAGCACTGTTCATATGAGGACTTCTACCCTAAAAACCGAATCATTAAATTTATAACTTTTTTTTTCTGTCAAGCAGTACAGGCAAAGCGGACATCCTCACTTCCCCTCTGAGCCCCGCCCAATGCCAGCTCTCACTTCCGAAAGTAAGGAATGATCTGCAGTGGACAAGTGGTCAGAGGACAGTAGAAATCAGGAACGGAGTCAAGGTTAGATGTGGGATGGGAGGGGAAAGAGGAGGGCCTGAGAGAAAGTAAGGATTGGAAAGGTCTTTCAGAAGTTACTTGTTTTTTTTTATGATAATTTTCTATTTTGACTCAGTTCTATCAAAATGTCCCCCATATCGAATTGGCTTCGCCCAACTGCCCTGCTCTGAGGCCCAGTTGGAATGAGACTCAAATAGCTGACTCCCAGGCCAGTACTCTCAGCAGTTGGTGTGCAGTCTCCTTGCAGGGAAGACCCAGACCCAGACAGGGCAGATTCCAGCCCGGCTCTGCCCTCATTTGTCTCCCATGGGTTTCTGCCTAAGCAGATGCTCTACCCATCCTGTGTTCTGCTCCCCACACCCCCTTCCTCTTCCTCCTGGGTTCAGATCAGGAAGGTGAGTGTGGAACAGGCAAGGGTCAGCTAACTGGTGGCTCCCACCTCCTAACCCCTGCCCTTCTAGTGTCTCTGGCCTCCTTGTCTTTCATCAGTAAAGGCTGAGGCCCAGAGGATGCCCTCACTTCCTTGTTCTCCCCTGTTCACAACCAGAGCTCCAGAGCTTGGAGACTCCCTCCACACCACGGCGGTACCTGGTAAAGCCATAGGCCTTGGTGGTCCCCACCACCCTGGAGTACTGGGGCAGACAGAGCAATTGTTTCCCAGGAGGCAGCCCCTCCTCACGGTGGGGTCTCAGCCTTGAGTGAAAATTTCTGGTATTTAATTTGGTTTCTCTTCCCTTCTTCCCCTCTTGCATTCCCACCACCCCCCAACACATACACACCTGCCACCCCCATTCTATGAGTAAGAGATGCTCTCCTGTTAACTTGGACTGCCATAGCAAAATATCACAGACTGAGGTGCTTAGACAACAGACATTTATTTCTCACAGTGTTGGAGGCTAGGAAGTCCCAAAACAAAGGTGCCAGCTCATTTGGTTCTTGGGTCCCTCTGCGTGGCCTGCAGACAGCTGCCTTCTCCCTATGTCTTCACAGGACCTAGAGAGAGCAGTCTCTTTCTCTCGTCTTCCATTCCTCTAGAACCACTGATTCCATCATGAGGATGCCACACTCATAATCCCATCGGAACCCTATTACCTCCCAAGGGCACCGCTTCTCAATGCTATCACATTCCCAGTTAGAGCCTCAACGTGTGAATTTTAGGGGGACACAAATATTCAGTCCCTGCTGAGGATGCAGCAAGATGCCTGCCTCCGAACCCAGAGAGAGGCTCTCACCAGACCTGTTATCTGCGAGCACCTTCAGCTTGGACTTCCCAGCCTCTAGAACTGTGAGAAGTAAATGTTTGTCTTTTAAACCACCCACTTGGTGGTGTTCTGTTATTGCAGCCTGAACAGACTGAGACTGTTACCATTGGGGAAATCTAGGCGAAAGGTATAGAGAATCTCTCAATATTACCTCTTATAACTCCATGTTAATCTAAAAATTAACTCAAGGGGTGCCTGGGTGGTAGCATTCGGTTGAGCGTCCGACTCTTGGTTTTGGCTGGGGTCGTGATCTTGGGGTCATGAGATCGAGCCCTGTGTTGAGATTCCATCTCCCTCTAACCCTTCCCCTGCTCATGCATGAGCCCACTCTCTCTCTCAAATAAATAAATCTTTAAAAAATAAATAAATAAAAATTAACACAAAATAAAAAGTTTTAGAAATGTATTATAGTGGACATCTTCTGGATGTACCTATATATCTCAACTTCTAATTATTTCCTTTAAGGTTGATTGCTATGAAAGAAGTTACTCATTAAAAACTATTTATTGGGACGCCTGGGTGGCTCGGTTGGACGACTGCCTTCGGCTCAGGTCATGATCCCGGAGACCCGGGATCGAGTCCTGCATCAGGCTCCCAGCTCCACGGGGAGTCTGCTTCTCCCTCTGACCTTCTCCTCGCTCATGCTCTCTCACTGCCTCTCTCTCAAATAAATAAATAAAATCTTTAAAAAAAAAACTATTTATTTCTACTCATTAGCAGAAAAGAAGAGCTCTGGATCTCAGCACATTGGGGCTTCCTGGCTATCACCCTAGAAGCCTTGCGGGCCTAGAAAATTGATCTGTATGTCAGCAGAGGAGGAGGGGTTAGCCATACTCACAGACTGTTCTATTAAACCCAGAATTCTAGCTCATTATTTACAATGAGAAACATTAGCAGAGGAGACCAGACTCCTGGTCTCTTGGCCAGAGCTTTCACTCCCTGTAGGCCCTCCACTGGCGGAGTCAGGGGAATTAGGTGACATGATCCATGTATTAAAGATACCAAGCTACACACATTTCCATAGTAGGACTAAACCATTGCCACCAGGGACAGATGAATAGGTTCTTGGCCCCGGACACTCCTCCCTTAAGCAATGCTTGAATAGGGACAGCCTGTATTTGCCATTTCTGGTTTTGCTCCCAAGGTTGATTAACCACTGTTCTGGTTAACACATTGCTTCTTTAGGTATATGATTATATTCTAGTGAATTACAGCCAGATCTTGTTGACCTTAGAGCCCTTCTATCTCATTAAAATACTTTTTCTTAACCCCTTATTCAGTAGAGGTGGAAGGCTCTAGAAGGCTTCTAGCCCCTGTGAAATTATCTGCAGAATTTTGACATTTGACAGAAATTTGACATAGTCAAATGTGCATTTTTCTGGAGAGAGGCTGTGTTCATTTATCAGATTTTCAGAAGTGGATATCAATTTTCTAGTGAACATCCATGGCTCCCATGTTCCAGATCTTGTACTCAGGGTTTCACATACATTATCTCATGTTATCCCCACTGAGTCAAGAAACTCGACCCAAGTTACCAGTTTGGGCACGTTAAGAACTACTTTCTTTCTTCCCTCCTTCTTTCCTTCCTTCCTTCCCTCTCTCCCTCCCTCCCTTCTTTCTTTCCTTCTTTCTTTCTCTTTTATAAAGATTTATTTATATATTTGAGAGATAGACAGAGACAGAGAACCCAGTGGGGAGGGGCAGAGAGAGAGAATCTTAAGCAAACTCCCAATGTGGGGCTTGATCTCCAGACCCTGAGATCAGGCCCTGAGCTGAAAACCAAGAGTCAGAGGATTGACTAACTGTACCAGTCCGGCACCCCAAAGAACCACCGCTTTCCAGTGACTCTGACTCTTTTCTCCGGTATACAGTTGATGTCTGTCCTACAGGGAAGTCTTATTCCCCCACCCCCCCTCCACCTTTTTTTATCTTCCTAAATGAAGAAAGAGTTATTGGCAGCAGCACACCCACGTCCCATGCCAGATGAGGCTGTGGAATGGCTTTGTTGATTCTTCCTAGAGACTGAGCTCCACTGTCTATCCCAGCATCTCTGGTTACCTGTTTTATTCTCTTATTCACAGATCCCTGTGCGCGCTCCAGTTAGCTTGTGAACTAGCGCCTCGTGTCTGCGTCTCGCCCACCTTGGCATCTTAGATACCATCTTCTGTGCTCCTTTCTTCCCAAAGGCAGGCCTGCTGTCTGTTATCTGTCCCTTTTACTCCATCAGAGTCTAGAAACTTCAGGTTTTCCAAAAGACCACTGGGTTGCTTTTTATTAAAAGCGGTGGGCATTTCAATGTTAGTTTTCCAGTAGAAAGTCAGGCAAGAGGCTTTTCAACCTTTGTTTATTTGCTAGATATTCCTTAGTCTTCCACATACCGTTCTCGGCCCTACGGATATGGATAAACATCTTTGCCTTCGTGAAGCCTAGGTTTTAGGGGAAGAAAACAGATAGTAAAGAAATAAGTAAAAATATAGTAGGTCAGATGCTTTTAGGTGCTGAGCAGAGGAAGAAAATAGGGGCAGGGCATAGAGAGTGCCAGGGATAGGGCTCTGCATTTTTGCTTTGGGGGGTCAAGGAAGGCCTTGCTGAGAACTAACAAGTGAGCAAAGGCCTCTGTGATGTCGTGGAGAAAATGTGGGTTTTGCTGCCAGACAGGCCCAAGTTCAAATCTCGAGTCTCTACTTTTAACTGAGTGGCCTTGGGCTAGACCTTTGCTAGACATAGCTTTAGTTCCTTCCCTTACAGCACGCAGATCCGAGGACCTACTTCATAATATGCTGTAGGATTGGAACCAAAAATATCTATAAAATGTCTGGCACCAAATACATGAATGGGAACCACTGTCCTAGCTTTTGTACATGATCCTGAGGGTCCATCCAGTCCAATGCCCCCTTAGTTTCAGAGTAAGGTCTTACTTGGATCCAGAGTCCCCAGGGGAAGGTCTGGGGTCTCCTCCCTTCCCGAGTGTGGCACGAAGAGAAGGTCTGAACCTTCTCTAGTGATGATTTGGATGCAAGCCGGTCTGCAGCAGTAACATGAACACTCCTTCCTGAAAAGAGAGGCTTTTTTTCTTAGGGAATAGTCCATATTTCTCTCTTCTCCCTGCCTGACAAGGGTGTGGTCTGCCATCCGTTCCCTGATTGCAAAAACCTCCACTGATTCCACACCCTTGATCTATTTCCATTTCTCTACCACTTGTTTAAAATAAGGAGCTCATTGCTATTCTGCCCACGGCTGCGTCTAAATCATAACTGGGCTGGGAGTTGAATACATTTTTCTCTCTTCTGCTAAATACCACTTTTATCTTTCCAAGCCCGCAAGCCCTCGGACGACAGTCGGCTTTAGCAGTCCGGGAAAGGGCCCGAGGACCCCTCCCCAGCTCAGAGTGAGCCTCCCTCCCCATGACCTGTGCGTCTCCCCCTGAAAATCCTCCCGCACCAAGGGCTAGCCAAAGCCACCTTCCAAGGTATCCCCTCCTGTTTTTGCTGTCCTTCACTCCTTGGCGGGCGTGGGCGCTCTGTGAGCCTGTGAGTTTCCAGTCTGTCTTGTGAAGGCTTGAGCCTCAGCACCCTCTGGTCTCCCATCTCCCCCCTTTTTGGACTCCTGTTATAGGAGGTAGAAGACTGGCAAAATGAGGGATTCAGGGAACTCCAAAAAGCAATTTCATAAACATAACTTAAAGGCGACTTTTGATTCTGAAAAGAAATGATGTCATACTCTAAATTCAGCCTGAAACTCGTGCTTTTTCATCTCTAATCTTTTCCCTTCTAAGCCTAAACTCCTCCCATGTACCTCCTCTTCCTTCCCACGAGAAGGGTCAGCATTATTATCATCATTTTATAGACCATCAAATCAGCCCCCCTGGGGAGGGAGGCAGTGGCTTGGCCCAGATTAGGATGTGAGGCTCCCCCGAGGACAGACGAGCCTGGAGTGTCCCTCCACTGCCTCATTATTTTAATCGTTATGAATTTTTCCGTATCACAAGTCCCCGTGCACTTGTGATAAGAAACCCTTGTTCCCACCGCTGCAGTCGTGGGGTCTAAGGAAGAAGGATAAATGCCCCGTTCTGTTGTTGGGAAAACAGAGAGTCACTGGGAAAACAAAGGGCGAAGGCCCCAGAGAGAGTCGGGAGGACCAGATGGAGGCTCAGGGCCGGCCTCTGCCTCAGCTGCAGAAATGGCCTTCCAAAGGCCGAAGGAAAGACTTCCCCAGCAGGGGTGGTGGGTGGCCGGGTACAGGCTCTGAAGCTAGCTGTGTCGCCCTGGACAAGCTATCTTGCTTTTCTGGGCCTCAATTTCCCCATCTGTAAAATGGGAATCATTACATTTCTACCTTGAGATATTGTTGTAAGGATTACATGAGAGGATAAGCAAAAAAGTGCATAGCACAATGTGCGACCACCAGTAACTGTAATTATTAAATGCCTCCAGTGCGCTGGGCTCTGTGCCGGTCACTGGAAATACATGAATAAAGTAGATTCCTCACCTTTGAGGAGTTGACCGTCTGGTGGACAGTAGAAGAGGCGAGCAAACACGAACCACACTGCACATCGGGAGCGGCACCATCTGCAGCAGGGACGAGAGCTCCCTGTCTCTAGGCGAAATTATATGTGTGAGAACAGAGACTGAACCCATGACCTTAATAAAGGACATGTAAAAAAATAATAACAACAGCAAGTAGCAACTGGCCATTTCCGGGGAGAAGGTGTAAAATGTCACAGCGGCCAGTGATTATCATTTCCTCCTCGGCCGGTCTGGTGATGAGTGATGGAAGCACTGAGCGTGGCTTTTCTAGGGCCTTAGTAAAAGTAATCGTCCCTCAGGCCCCGTGCGTACCAACCCCTCCATCAACGAAGGCCAGCGGGGTCAGAACTGGTATGGTGTGGGCTCCCCACCCACCTCTTGGAGGGGAAAATAAGTAGCAAAATGGCCAGAGGGCGATTTGGGAAGAGGCTGCTGGCCAGAACCTGGGAAATTCTACTAAGCAGATCACTAGGGCGCCGGGCTGGCTCAGTGGGGAGAGCGTGCAACTCTTGATCTCGGGGATGTAAGTCTGAGCCCCATGTTGGGTGTGGCGGTTACTTAAAAATAAATAAAGTGATGGCAAAGTAAGCAGATGGTTTTTCTGAGGTCAAGGAATTTAGGAAACCCCTTTTAGCAGGTTTAGGTTAAAGTGGAACCCTCTCCACGTGCTTCCCTCGGTTGCCCACAAACGTGGCAGGAGAGGTGGGAATGATAGGACAGAGGGCAGTTGGCCCTGTCACCCTGCCAGCGGCTTCTGCCCACACACAGGGCTGCATCTGAGGGCATGTTCCCTCGTGAACTCAGACTTGAGGTCTTGTCCACCATGCTTTGTTTGCCCTGTCAGTTTTGTTTTTCCCCTCACATGCGTATGATAATTTAACAGGGCAGGAATTCTTTTCAGCTCTGGAAACCTGCAGATTCTGTAACACCTCTGTGAAGCAAGTACTTGTCACTTCTTAGGAAACTGAGGCTCAGAGAAAGTAAACAACTTATCCAAGATGAAATCGCTAGAATGTGGAAATCCCAAATCTGGAACCCAACTCTGTTGGCTGTGCGCCCGGTGCTTCCACAGTTCTAGATGCTTCCTTCCCTAGGGCCATGGGTTTGGGCTTTTGCTAAGAAGGAGAGGGTCCCGCAAAGGGCCAAAGATCAGTGTGGCCTCAAAGCTCCCTTCCTTTTCTCCATACTCCCTTTCATGTGGGAGGTCACAGGGACATCAGGAAGCCAATGGGGTGGGGGGTGTGGAATGAGCCCCAGCTTCAGAAGCAGGAGGTCAGATCTCTCCTCCAACTCTGAGCCATCTCTCCTGTGACCTTGAGCAGGTCACTGCCCTTCTCAGAGTCTTGGGGTCCTTCTCTCCTGTGGGGAGTCTGTCTGTTCCCTCTCCCTGCCTACCTTGGGTATGATGAAAATCAAAATAACAAGTAACATCAGAAGTTCTTTGAGAGTATGAAAAGCGTGGTAACAAGTGCCAGGCACGATTCTGAACATCTTCATACGAACATGAGGTCTGGAGGCCCTCAGACTGTTTGCCTCATGCATTTGCTCAGTGCTAGGAAAAAAAAAAATGCTTATAGAATCCTTCCCTGGGCCAGACACTGAGACACTGTGTTCAGTACTGGAGTCCTGAGGAAATCTCCAGGCTCTGGGGAATGCAAAGGGAGAAGAGACAGATCTAGACAAAGAATGATGGAACCTAGAAGTGAGGAGTTTAAAATGATGTCCACAGTCCCAAGGTGCTGTGGGATTTAGAAAGGAGTGTGGTGAGCACCAGTTGGGACCAGAGAAGGCCCCACAGAAGGCAGATGAGTGGGAAGGAGGTGGGAGGGCTGTGTGGAGCGGAAGGAACATGCACAGTGTGTGGACGAGTCTGTGGGTAGCGCAGTGTGGTTGGAGCATGGGCTGGTCAAGGAAGGTGGAGGCTGTTTCTTATCCTCAGTGTGGAGCCCCAGGGTCACCCTGGAGTTCTCTTTGCACCATGTCTAGGCAGGTATGTCTGTGTGTATCGGGTTGCCTTTCTGGGCTACAAGAAGCCCATGTAAATGAAACTCAGTGATGCAAGTTTTTTGTGAGGCTCCCCTGGACGGGGAGAGATTTTCTGTTGCTGTTTTAAACTGTTTTAAACTGCTGCTACCCGGCCATGCTCAGGATCTCCTGCTTCCAAGTGCAGAGCTGTTGAGTTACAGCCTGAGCTGTAGGGTCCCCCTGGCTCCGCCGGCTCCCAGAGGTGACAGTTCCGCAGAGAGAGGCCGGGTGCCTTGGTTCATTGCCAACTGACGCAACTCGCCCCAGTATGTGGAGTTTTCAGTCCAGCCCCCATGGCAGGAGCTGGTTTTCACCGGGCCCAGCACCCACCAGGCCATCCCATCGCGGGTCCAGACAAGACGGGTTTCGATCACAGTCCGCTACAACTTCATACAGAGAGGATTCAGGACGCCTTCCTCAGAAGCAGCTAGGAATAGGGCAGGTCACTTGGTTTCCAGAACTCATCTCAGGGAAAGCCATTTCATGTGCAGACAGTGTTATTGATCCTGTGAGCCCTTTTCCATGGGGCTATTAGGGCCCAAAGCTACCATCCCATGATTTCTTTTTTCTTTAATCGGTCCTGATCTTGTCCCAGTTTCCCCTACGGATTGCTGTGTGGATTTCTGTCCTGGGGAGATGGGCTGGAGCGGAGGAGGAATCTTTACCGATCACAGTTCCACTTCACAGATGGGGAGAGTGGGGCCCAGAAAAGGCAACAGACTTGCTCCAAGTTGCACAGGAAGTTAGCGGCAGGGCTAGGCCCAGGACCAGGTCCTCTGATACGCGTCAGATTTTTTGGGGTTGGGTTATAAAGGTGCTTTGGAAGCGTTCACAAACCCATCTGCTGTGTACAAGGCAGTAAGCCATATCCTGGGAAGAGACGGCCGTATAATCGCTGTCCGCTAGGAAGTTACAGCCAGGGTAGCAGAGCACACATAGAAAAAGATAGTGGTTTGATTTAAAACGGCCCAGGGGGAAGCCAGTATAGTGAGGCGAATTTGAGTCTGTCTAGGGCAGAAATCCCTAAAGCTCCGAGGGCCCACCTAACCCTCCATGCGGTTCTGAGAGAGGCGATCATCAAGGTCTTTTGTTTAGAAAAGAAAAAAGATTCCAGTCTTGTTGGAACCACACAAGCCACAGCAGGACTTCTGGACCAGCCACAGGCAGGCAGAGAGCAGTGAGGAGCCTGAGGGAATGCAAAGGAGTAAGACGGGGGACCTTACAACGAGTGAACCTATTCCCCAAGCCATCTGTTTTGGCAGATCCCTCCTAGCAGCCCGGAGCTACTAGGGAGCAGGACGGGGGTCTCTGAAACACAAGTCACCAGTGGGAATAAGGCCATTGGGCAGGAGGCTGTTTGTCTTTCTTCCCTCTCAGTGGGTGGAGTTTACAAAGGACACACAGAGTATTTTTTCTGGCTGGCCCAGTGTCCTTCCCATGCAATGCCTAGGGGATGCTATCAGAGGCTCCTGGGAGTGGCAATGGACTGGCTTCCAGAAAGACAAGTTAAAACCCTGCTCCAAGGTAAGCTCCGGAGCCTGGACCCTGGCAAATTAGTCTTTTGGCCTGGTTGCCATGGAGACAGACAGGCAGCAGCTGCGCGGGGAAAGGGACCAGCAGCTTCACCAACATCTAGGATTCTGAGACAGCCATGAAGGGGGAGGAGGCTTGACACTGCCCTTTCTCCCCCAGATACAGAGGCTCCTGTCTGCCCCCCTACCCCCCGCCCCAGTGCCCATACTCGGAGGATCTGGTGAGTTGCCAGGGTCACAAAAGGGGCCACAGCAGTGCTGGCTTCTGAAACCCTGCTTTTCTTCCTTCTAGGCCACGGTAATTGTCTCCTGCTCAGCTTTTAGAGCAAACAGATCTTCCAGCTGAGCTCCTGGGCCCTGGGAAGGTTCCCTATAGCTCCCTCCTTGGAGGTGAATCCCAGAGTGTTGGCCACCGGAGACCAATTTGGCCCCATCCTCTGTCGCAGTCTCTCTGGAAAACCTGGCAGAGGCCATGTGGGGATGTGACCATCCATTGTCTGGGAAAGGAGCTTGAAGCTGAGCCTAGAGGGAACTCGGCAAATGATGGGGTTTATTGTTCCCTCATTTGATGCTAACTGATATCATTAATGTGTGGCTTCAAGCCCTATCCTCCCTCGCCTGGTGGAAACCAGTCCTTAGCACTCCCTTCCTATTATCCAGGGTTATCTCTGGAAATTGAAGGTGGGAGAGCAGGGGCCTGGGATCCAGGTCGCCTGTGTCCACTTTCCCAGCAGAGCTGCCAGAAGGTTGGGTCTCAACGTCTCGGTTTCCTCCTCTTTGGTAAGAGGAGAAATGAGCCTGGTATTGTCCAGGGCTTTGTACACCTGGCCGGTACATGTGACTGGGGTTGTTACCTAAGAGAGCCCTAAAACAGGGACAGTGGAGAGCTGGAGAAATCCAGAGGACTTTTGATGTTGCTGTTTTAATTATGAAGGTAGTTCATGTGTGGGCGTGGAGAAAAAGTGCCAGACTATATAAAGTAACATTGGGAAAGCGACCCATCACTTCCAGCCCCAATCCCTCATTCCTGCTGAAAACTACTCATAATTTTGTTATCTATATTTTTAGATCTTTCTCTGTACACACACTTTCCCCCATATTAGATTATGTTTTAATTACGTAAATGATATGAGAACACATTATCATTATAAGGGAAACAAACATGGCAGATAAATGTAGAGTCCAAAGCAGAAGTCTCCTTTTCAGTATGTTTCCTCCCCCAAAGACAATTATGGGTCAAGTTGAACATCCTCCATACAGTTACGTACAAACACAAACACAGAGTTCCAGCTTTTCTTTCTTTAGCATGAATGGGATCATAACATCCATATTCTTCTGCAAGTTGCTTTCCTGTCACAGTGATACGTTACCCTGGGGCACCTGGGTGGCTCAGTGGGTTAGGTACCAACTCTTGATCTCAGCTCAGGTCATGATCTTGGGTTTATGGGATCAAGCCTCACCTCAGGCTCCTTGCTCAGTGTGGAGTCTGCTGGCAATTCTCTGTCTCACTTCCTCTGCCCCTCCCCCAGCTCGCTCTCACTCTCTCTCAAATAAATAAATAAATATTTTTTAAAATATATTTTTATAAATAAATCTTTACAAAATATATCTTACCCTGTAGATTTTTCCACATTGGTATACCTATTTCATTCTCTGTGACTGCTGCTTGCTATTCTCCTGTTATGGATATTATGGGTATGGATCTCCTGTACTTATTAAGTGGTCTCTTCTGTTAGACATGTGAGCTGTTCATAACCTTCTGTTATTCATATTATGCTCTGAACATTTGTGCATCTATCTATGTTGGGTTTATTTCTAGAAGTAGAATTGCTAGGTTAACATGTTTTTATATCTTTAATTTTTCTAAATACTGTGGGGATTTATTTTTAAGTCTGTGTGTGTGTGTGTGTGTGTACTTAATTATCCAAGACATGGATGCTCGTTGCAAAAAAAGGTGGAAAAGTATAGAAAGCTGTGTAGGAAGAAAAAAATCACTGACAGTCCCTCCTCCCACTTGCCACAATTGTTTACTTTTTGGCATGTTTGTTTCCAATTATTTCCTATGTCCAATTGTGGTTACAGTGATCAGATCATACTGCAGAGAAAATTTCTGTCCAGCTTTTTAAATTTAATGTAATAAACATTTTCCTATGTCACTAAAATATTTTTGTAAGCATCCTTTTTATGATTTCATGATAGGTATTGCATGTACATACCAGAGTTCCTTAGCCATTCCTCTACTGTTGGACTTTTGAATTGCCTGTATCTTTTTCACTGTAACACCTCAGTGAATATCTTTTTGTATAAATTTTTGAAATCCAAAAATTTCCTTAAGCTTGATTCCCAAAAGGAGAGTTACTGTGTCTAGAGGTAGGATTTTAGTGCATCTGTTTTTTAAGTGGAATTTCAAATTGCTAATAGGCATGCATGGTACATAATTCCAAAGGTACTATTTCATTACACAATGAAAAAAAAAATGCCTGTATCGTATTTGGTCCCTCAGCTATGGTGTTCCTCCATAAAGGCAACACTATTACCTGGTTTCTTCTGTATCTTTCTTAGAAAAAACATATATATGCATATACATATACACACATACATACAAAGACACATATATATGGACATATATATTCATTTTTTCATACAGAAATAGTATACCAGATGCATACTCTTGTACTTTCTCTCTTCACTTAGTATTTTTTTTAAAGATTTTTTTACTTGTTTATTTGACAGACAGAGATCACAAGTAGGCAGAGAGGCAGGCAGAGAGAGAGAGAGAGGAGGAAGCAGGCTCCCCACCAAGCAGAGAGCCCAACGTGGGGCTCGATCCCAGGACCCTGGGATCATGACCTGAGCCGAAGGCAGAGGCTTTAACCCACTGAGCCACCCAGGCACCCCCACTTAGTATTTTTTAAAGTATTTTATTTATTTATTTATTTGACAGAGAGAGAGATCACAAGTAGGCAGAGAGGCAGGCAGAGAGAGAGGGGGAAGCAGGTGAGCTGAGCAGAGAGCCCGATTCGGGGCTTGATCCCAGGACTCTGAAATCATGACCTGAGCCAAAGGCAGAGGCTTAACCCACTGAGCCACCCAGGCACTCTTCACTCGATATTTTTTGATGATTGGTCCATATATGAAAAGAACTGCCTCATTTTCTAGAAACATTGCATAGAATTTCTTCAAATGGATGTGCCATAATGAATTCTATTGAAACGTTTTTAGGTTGGCTCCCATCTTTTGCTATTGGAGCTGTGCAGTATGGAATGTTCTTACATATATACCATTTTGACCATGTATGTGCTAGTACACCCATCTATAAAATAGATTCCTTTCAGTGGGATTGCTGGAAACCTGGAAATGTGCGTTTTACACAGTGCTGCCTAGTGTGGTCTCCTTAGATGGTGCCAATTTTCTCATTAAAGGGCAAGGACAGTTTTTAAAGCTCTCGATCCAAATGGCCAAACTGCTTTCGAGAAAAGTGTTATCTATCTAAACTCTTGCCAGCAGAACCCAGCACTCTGTTCTCCCTCCCACTGAGTAAAAATAGCTAATGCTTGTGGTGTTTGTGCTCAGTTGTCATTTTTTTCAAAAAGGACTTGTGAAAGACTAGTGGAAGTGAGCAAATAGTTAATTTTTAAACCTAAAAGTTTTTAAAACATAGCATCTGGGAAAATGTCCTAACCCCACTTTTGTCCTCTTCTATATGTGTGACCTTGGGAAATTGCATATCCTCTCTGAGACTAAGGTCTTAGAGTTGTCCAGAAGAGATGAGAGAATGCGCTTAGTATAGCTCCTGGCATATAACAGGGGCTCAAAACGTGGTAGCTAAGAAGAAAAGTTAGCTGAGGAAAAAATGCCAGCCCTCCAAGTAATCCCAACTGTGAGAGGAAGGGAGTTCTGAAAAGAAGGCTGGGCGGTGCCAGCTTTGTTCTTTCCCTCAAATTCTCCCTCTGGTCTTTCCTGCCTTGAAGAAAAAGGGAAATCTGGCCAGCAACCCCTAGGGAGAAGCACCTAACACTAAGACTAGCTCTAAGGAGGGTCTGGGATCTGGGACCTCACCCAGATCCCCTCCTGCGCCGCGCGGCGGGAACGCAGGCAGGATCAGTCTTCATCCTCCATGGGGGTCCCTGTCTCAGAGCTTCCACAGCCCCTTCGGAGTCTGGGAAGTGAGAATTGCTGACTGAGCCTTGGGTCTCTTACTCCGAGCTAACAGCAAGCGGCTGCTGCCAGCGCCTCCCGGGTCCAGCATCTCAGAGCTGCCCGGGTGCGCGGGCGCGGCTGCGTACTCGCTGGCCGGGGAGGTCCTGGTAACTTGTCCTTAGTGCCGGTCTCTGCAGCGCGGGCTCCCTTCCAGCCACTCAGGCGCTGGCTGCGGGGCCCCAAGCAGAGCCAGCCCACCCTCGAGGTGCTGCAAGTGGCAGGGAGGGCTCGCTGGGGCTCGCTCTGGGTGCTGGGTGCTGTGGTCGGCTTGGCGAGCCTGGGATGCAGGGTGGCCTCCCTGAGCTCCGCACCTGCAGGAGTCCCCAGATGCTTGCCCTCCCCCAACCTCCCGGAGCAGGGATGCAGCACTGAAAAAATTAGCTGCTTAGAGACGCCATTTCTGTCCCCACCCTTGTCTGGGCTGGAAGAGCCAATCACGATGCCTGTGTGTAGCTGTGAAAGCTGCATGTAGAAACCGCCTCGGGTGGGAGAGCAGATCCGTGGAGCACAGTGAAGCCATATTTTGGGAGGATTTGGAGGTCTGTCCACTCACAGTATAATCACCATGCTGGAGAATTTCAGCCATTCCCTCCCCACCCACCGCCTTAGACGCTAGCCTTTCCCCTTGATTTTCCAGGGAGAACCGACAGTGACTATATGGATTGAACCCTGTAGAACCAGGGGGTGTGGGGGCTCCTCTTGGCCCTGAACCCAGCCTGCTCTGTGACTATGAGAAAGCAGTACAGCCCCAGGCCTGTCTTCTCATTTATAAAGATGCAATAAGGAATAGAGTCAGGTGTTGGTGAGGTTGCGGGGAAATGGGTTTATACCCTGTGACCTGACAATTCTATTCCTTGGTTTCTACCCTGGAGAAATACTTAGGTGGTATATTCAAGGAGGCTGGCCACTGCAGGCTCGTATCTAATAATAAAGCACGGAAAATAGTTCAATGGCCATCAATAGGGAAAGTATAAATAAAAGTCTGTTTTTCATAAAGGGTCACTAGATTGCAGTTAGAAGGAATAAACTGGGTCTATATATGCAGGGGCATG
>PISX010031051.1:0-17907 GCA_004024625.1 Mellivora capensis
TGATGGTGATGATGGTGGTGGTGGTGATGGTGGTGGTGGTCATGATGATGGTTGTGATGGGGGTGATGTTGTTAGTGATGAGGGTGATGATGGTGGTGATGAGTGCGGTGATGGCACTGGTGGTGATGACGGTAGTGAGGGTGATGACGGTGATGACCATGCTGAGAGGAGGAAGACGATAATGGTGAAGCTAACTTTTATTCAGCAATCACTATAGACCAATCACATTTCCACACTTTTATTTGACCCTCAGGACAACCTTGTTGCTGGGTCTATTATTCTCTCCATTTACAGAGGAAGATGCAGCACAGAAAGGTGCAGTCACATGAGTAGTTAGCGGTGAAGCTGAGAGCCACACCCAGGCACTTGTACCAGAACCTGCTCACTAACCATTGCCCTATCCTTCCTTTGGCTATGGAAGAGCCTATATTTGTGGCCCCCTTATCTGACACTCCTTGTCTGTCCTCAAATGGTACCATCATCCCCCACTAATCACCAGTCCGTCTTCTCTGCCCCAACAAGACACAGGGAGAAAGCTGAGGTCCCTGAAGGGTGGGGCTCTCTGTGGGGTTGCAGGTGCCCCTCAGGGCATTGCCAAGGAGGCATCACCACTCTGCTGATGTAAGCTTATGAATGCTCTATCTGCCACGACTCCCAACCCCATGTGCCTGCTCTAATGGATCAGGTATGGCCCTGACATCCTTCCCCTCATGAGCAACGGGCCCGGAGCAAACCCAGGCCAGGGAGGACACTCGTCAGCACATGGCATGCCTCTCAAGACCCCATCTAGCAAGCAGGTTCTTCTTGGCACCTTGGACTTAGACCATGAGAGGGGCCTGCTGTGTGCTTGGATGTGTTTGAGCCCGAAAACGTGCATTATCATCAGTCCCATTTTATAGATGAGCAAACTGAGGCCCAGAACAGATTATCTGCTTCCTTGAAGCCTTTGGTCATGGGGGATGGAGCCATGACTCTGGGCCAAGGCTGCCTGAAGCCCAGGACACCCCCATCCCAGCCCAACACTGGCGGCCTCCTTGGAAAAAGGGAACATCTGCACCAAGAGTGGAAAAGCCTAATGCTGGCTGATTGTCTATATTGTGGCAGACAGAATTCTAGGTCCCCAACTCTCCCCATCCCATGTACATGCCTGCATGACTATTACCCTGCTGCTGGGAATAGGATGGATTTCACTCCCAGGCTGAGGTTGTGCTGGGTGGTGCAGTTGACTTGTCCCCTCTAAGAAGGGGATATCAATTAGCCAGGCAGGCCAGACCTCATCACGGGAGTCTTTTAAAAGCAGAGGGTCTTCTCCAGAAAGGAAGTGGGACATCAGTCCTACAGCTGCAAGAAACTGAATGTGGCCAGCCACCTCAATGAGCATGTGGATTCTTGACCAGAGCCTCGAGAAGGGATGCAGCCAGCCCCACAGCTGCATTTCAGCCATGCAAGACTCCGAGCGGGGGACCCCTCTATGCTGTGCCCTACTTCTGACCTGCATGTCTGGGAGCTAGGAAAGGAGCGTTGTTTTAAGGCAGTGGTTTTGTAACACAGCAGAGGTAACTGATACAGGTATGCATTCAGGGGGCCCCAGGTGGGACTCAGGGGGTCATGGTCAGTGGGGCCTTGCTTCTAGAGTTCCTGAGGTCTGAGCTCTCCCGGGGGTCAGGGAAGGAATGGAGAACTAGCAGGTGCCGCGCTGGGAGCCCCGACTGTGGTGAGACGCAGGGACACCTCGCACCACCTCCCTGGGCCTCCTGTTCCTGTTTAATGAAACCAAATCAATGTTGGCGAGCTGTGGGAGGGCGAAATAAAGGAACTTTTTCAACAGTGCTTCGCTCAGTGTCTGGAACATAGTAGGTGTTTAAGAAACCATGCGTGGTCATCGCCTGCCGATATTAACAGTAATCACGCTGTGCTTTTTATGCAGAAATATCCAGGCAAAGTCCTAAAGCAGCGAAACAGGCTCTGGCTTCTCTGTCTCCCTGGCCAGAGCCTCATGCAGGAATCTCACTCCCAAGGGGCAACAGAGAGGCTGGCCTGACACCCCCCAGCTGCTGGGGTACACAGGGGACCTGCCCATCGCCCCTGGAAGAGCCCACGTAGTCGAGCCCTCAAGAACCTTTCAGAGAGCTGGAAAAGGTATTCCTTAAACATCAATAAAAGGCAAAATTTTAAAAACCTAAGAGGTCCTTTTTTCTGGGTCCAAGGACTCCGTGTCACGCTGACACCGGTCCCGCACACACACTGTAGGGGACCAAAATGGACCAAACTGCCGTTTCAATGAGCTCTGAGAGCACCAGACACAGAAGTCATGGCTGGCACAGGGCATGAAGGTGAGAGGCGATCGTTCCATGATCCTGCTGCGTGCCACCCCCTGGGCTGGACTGTGGAGTCCTTGGGCCTTTAGAATTGGGCAAAGGAGAGAGATCCCAGCACACAGGTGGTTGATGACAGGGTGTGATCGGTGCAGACCACAGGACTGCCATAGAGGCTGCAAGAACTCCGAGAAGGGGATACCAATGGGGCAGGGGGCTTTGCCCCGAGCGCTACGGAGCCAGAGCCTTTTTTCAGGTCGATCAGTAACAGAAAGCATCCCAGGTAAAGGAAACAGCCTGGGCAAAGGTACAAAGGCCAGAGCGGGCATGGCATGAGGGGAACCACAAGCTGCTTGGCATGAAAGGTGGGCCACCTCCTTTGGGAAGGAGCCCTGTGCCTTGCCTTGGACAGGACTTGTGTCTCAGTGTCTGTCCCTTCCAAGACTGCCTGTGATGATTATTCAAGTAAATGCACTACTTTCCCGGCAAGTTTTGCAGATTGTGATCTAGAAGCCAAATGGGGCATCAGGGAGACCCCAAAGAGTGAGGACAGCAGCTCTAATGCTGGTGACGGTGGGTCTACCTGGTGTGCATTTAGTCCTCGCAGATGCTGAGTCCATTAGGAGACCCTGAGCAATGGCAGGGCCAATCTGGGTCTTTATCTCCAAACATGTCCCAAGGTACTCCTGGTCCTTGAGACAAGAAAGTCCAATGGTTTTGTCCAGGAGCTTTCCTGATCTTTCCACAAATGCTACTTCCATTTAGACTCTAGAGCAAGGTCAGCACATGCAGAGCTTGCATGCCATAACTCTCCATTTCTGCACCCATGGCAGGCATGACCAATTGATTGAAGAATCCTCAACCCAGCACTCAGATAAGGGATCTGGGTGCAGACATGGATGGTTGATTGTAGAATCCTCAACCCAGTCCTTAGGTAAGGGATTTGGCTGCAGACATGACCAACTGATTGAAGAATCCTCAACCCAGTCCTTAGGTAAGGGATCTTTGGGGCTGCTTGGGGTCTGGTCCACTCTTCTCAGTGAGACGGACACCCAGCTTTGTCATGAAGCCCACCAGGGTCTGACTATCCTCTCTATGCTCTGGCCACTGTTGGCCACGACACTTGGAAAATTGTAGAAGGCAGCACAATGGGAGCACGAGATATTTCTCTCTCTCTTTCTCCCTCTGTCTCTTCCACGTGTGTGCGTGCACACATGCAGGAACATGGGCAGGGAAAAGCACATGCATCACGTATCATCTGAAGCCAAACCAAGTGCAAGCCGCATGCTGGAGGGCATTTGCTGGCCCTGTCTCGTGCTATGGCCCGGTGTCTAGGACAGTGCCTGGCACACAGAAGGCACTCAATTAATGTTTTCTGAGCACAGAGACATCTATGGCTCCAAGCTCTTTTCAGACTGATCCCATCTTCACCAGCACAGTCTCCTGGCCGGGTCTCACCCTAACGACCTTGTTGAGGCTCTCCAGGTTAGCATCTCTCTCCCCAGAAAGGGATGAAGGCTGAGGGACTGCATTCTCATGAAGCAGTTGATGAATTTGGGCCTGGAGAAGTTTTCCCCGAGTCTTTAATTCACTGTGGAGATGAAGTGCTAGATCTGTGCAGAGCGAGTGGGAAGGGCTGGGAGGACTGGGCTTCCCAGCACCCCCACCCCGCCCCTTCCCCTTCCTCAGGGGGATTAATTGGCATCAAAAACAGGATTTTAGGAAATAGCCATGTTTAAAAGTCCCCCTGCTTAATGTTCCCTTTAATTAGAATGGGTTTCACTTGACGGTTTTGCTGACCCACAAGGGGAGGGCAGCCCCCGCGTGAGTGAATGCCCGCTGACCCAGGAATTCCTGAGTTTCAGTTATGTCCCGTTCAGGGGCTCACTTAGCAGAGTTCAAAAGAATGGCTTTTTCTGCAGCAAAACAACAGCCAGAGCCTAGAGAGTGACTTCCCTCGGTTCGGGCACCTCTGTGGGAACCTGGATCCGGGACATTCCTCTGAAAAGAAGAATGTGCATGTGGGGGAAAGCTGGGTCCCTGCCAAGCCCAGTTGCTCAACAGGCTCAGCAGGCAGTGCCTGAGCCCCAGGGAGGACAGACTCAGAGCTGGGCCTGGGGATAGGGACATGAGCAGGGTAGGCATGTACCTGCCTCCGGGTGCTCTTAGGTCAGGAGGTGGTCCCATGACCTGACAACTATGGCCAGGTGGGACACGATATGAAAGGCCAAGTGCTGGGAGGTCCCGGGGGGAGGCACTCGATCCCATCCAGTGCAGGATAGACCTTCACCAGGAAAGTTGTGTCTAAGCAAGAGGACCTTGGATTAGTCTGGCTGAGCAAGGCTGTGCTACACTAACAAATAAGCCAGAATGTGAATGTCTTAATCCAGTGGAGATCTGGTCTTTACTCTCATCTTGGGCAGTGAGGGTCTTCTTGGCAGGTCTCCTCCAGCCCAGGATCTGGGCTGCCTCAAGCCATGAGGTGGGAGCAGGAGATGCAGAGAACTCATACGCGGTTCTAAGGGACTCCAACCAGACGGGACCTGGAGAAACAGAAGTCTGCAGTGACAGGGAGGCTCAGAAAGGAAGTTTTCCTCTGAACCCAAGAAGAGGCAACAGCGTGGGAACCATAGAGCCAAAGGCCAAGCCAGAGTTAGGCAGGCAACGGACAGATGGGGGAGAAAGAAGGAGGAAGAATTGGCCATGGGAGCTGCAGGCACAGCCACCCAGAAGCAGGAGAGACAGGAGAAGCATGGAAGTTCAAGTCTGGGCTGCCATACCTGGGTTGATGTTAAGAGGTGACTCTAGGAAAGCCCCACCACCACCAGCCTCAGAGCAGGGCTGGTTGCCAGGAGAGCCAACAGTGCGACTAGAGGGCGAGACAGGACTGGGGGTTGGCTGAATCTCCAGGGGCCAATGACTTTATCCATCATGCCTTTGTAAGGAGGCCTCCAGACCAACCCAAAAGAACTGCGTTTGGGAAGCTTGGGCTGGTGCCCACGTGGAGGTGCCAGAGGAGGCTTCCCTGTGACCCCACAGAAGCTCCGCGCCCACCTCCCCACCTCGACTTCATGGATTGCTCCCTGCGGAGACTTCTGTCCCGTTCCTGAGTTACATCCTTGTATAATAAACCAGTAATCTGGTAAGTGAAGTCTTGTCTTGAGTGAGTTCTGTGCAACTTTCTAGCAATTCTCAAGCCTGAGGAGGTGGTTATGGGACCCTCTGATCCATATAGCCCTTCAGTCAGAAGGGCAGGTGACAGCCTGGGACTTGATGACTGGCATCTGAGTGGGGACTGTCTTGTGGGACCGAGCTCCCTGTGCGGTCAGGGCAGATGGAGATCATCAAAACTGACTTAATTTGTAGGACACCCGGCTGGTGTCTGGAGAATCTGAGAAATGCTTGGTGTGGAGAAAAACCTGCACATTTAGTGGCCAGAAGTGAAGTACGGAGAGAGTTAGGAGCACAGAGAAATACAAGAGATGTTTCTGTACTTTTGGTGCCCATGTTTCTCGCATTCAAACTCACGTAGATGAGTGGGTCATCACGTGTGGTGATGACCCTCTGATGGGGGAGCTCTTAGGGCGGGGCCTGAGAACAGAAAGGAGCCAGAGACATGGGAAATGGAGCGAAGGGCCTTCTAGGCAGGGAGAACAGTAAGTGCAAAGGTCCTGGGGCTGGAAAGGACCCAGGTTGTTGGAGGCACGGAGAGAACGCAGTGAGGTCAGTGTACAAGAGCTGGGAGAGGCTTGTTCCGACAGCCCACCGCAGCAGTTAGATTCGGGCTCTGAAAGGTTCCAAGTGAACGGTAGGGGACAGACATCCAGCACCGAGGTCTCCAGAGAAGGCTGCCGGTGGTCTCTCTGGTGGCGGCAGTGGGTTGGAACTGAGAGACGCCAAGGAGAGCAGAGTGGCCCAGCTTGGAGGGGAGCTCGTGCGGGCAGTGAGGCTGGGAGGCGTCGACAATGGGGCTCTGGCCTCCCCCACCCCGGGTAGATGGCAGCGCATTTGCACAGGAGTGAGGGACGAGGGGCGCGCTGCCCACGAGCCACCCAAGTGGGGATGCAGGTAGAGGGTCGGATGCGCGGGGCTCTGGGAAGGAGGCCGAGGGAAGTTCCGAAGAAAAATACTTGAGAAGCTCCTCTAGTCTGGAAAGACAGCTTCACCGGCTCACCACGCCTATGCGGGGTGGGGAAGAAAAGGGAGAAACGGGCCTTTCCGGCGGGGTGCAGCAAGGGGTCCCCAATCGTACGGACAAAGGCACCGAGTCTCAGAGCGAGCAGCAAAGCCAGGAAGGCTCCTGGCTTGTGTCAAACACACCCCCAGCCTCATGAGACACATCCCGTCCATAAGACGACCCCAGAAGATGGCGGGGGGAGTTATTACCCCCATTTTACAGATGGAGAAACCGAGGCACGGAGCAATTCGGCAAGGTTCCCCGAGGCCACCCAAGACACCGGTGGCTGGTCCGAGGTTTGACGCGGGCCGTCTGACCCCACAGCCCCTGCGTCACCCCCAGGCAGGAGACTCATCCGAGGTCCCACAGCCCCAGGCTGGACACAGAACTGACGCTGGCTGTCCCGATGTGGGCTCCCTCGAGGACCGTCAGAGTCACAGAGCCATCAGACCAGGGCGGTGATGGGCTCCTGTCTGAAATTACACCTCGTGTGGGACAGATCCGGGCTAGCTCCTCCCCGGCCGTCCTCCCCTGGCATTCCTGGGTGCAGCAACGCTCAGCTTGGCTCCGGGGGCTTACTGATGGAATGAGCAGGCATGGGGTGTAGGACGGACGCCTCTATCTCAGAAGATGGGTGGTAATTCGGGAAACCTGTGCTGCCATGTTGAAACCATGGAGGGGCACCTCGGCCTGCGCCGTGCTGAGCGGCATGCGGTCATGCCAAGGTCAATCAAAGGAGAGGCGCCCTTCCGGGCTCTGGAGGTCAAGCCAGGAAGAATCTACACCCATAAGCACCGCGCTCGCTCCACAGAGTCGCCATATTTGACCCCTACAGGTGCCCTGGGAGTGAGTCACCATCCCCACTCTGGATGGGGCACTGGGGTCTTGAGAGGACAAGCCACCTGCGTGAGGCCACCCAGCCGGCACACGGCCGAACCAGGACACAAACCCAGACGTTTGGGCTCGAATCCTTTCTTCCATAAACACATCTTGCGTCGGGCTTATTCAGAGCCAGTTCCCAAGAAGGAGTGGTTGGGAAGAAATAGATAACGGGAGACTGGGCAACTCAGCCAGTTCAGTGTCTGCCTTCAGCTTGGGTCGTGATCCTGGGGTCCCAGGATCGAGCCCCACATCCAGCTCTCTGGGCAGTAGGGAGCCCACTTCTCTCTCTCCCTACTCTTGCTCAAATAAATACATAAAATCTTAAAAAAAAAAAAAAAGATAAGACTTCATGTTTGACCTCAGCAACCTCATGGTCAGGGCAAAGGAACATAGGGGACGCTGCCTTATGGAATATTCTTCAGCCTCAAAGAGGAAGGACTCGCTGACACCTATTACATCGGGGACACAGCTGGAGGACGTGATGCTGAGTGACACCGGCCACTCATGAAAGGACGGATCCTGTGGGATCCCACTTGTATGAGGTCCTAGATTCTCCAGATTCATGGACACGGAAAGGAGGACGATGGGCGCCAGGGGCTGGGGGCCGGGACACTAGTGTGCATGGGGCAGAGGTGCAGTTTGGGAAGATGAGAACATTCTGGAGAGGGACGGAGCTGATGGCCACGCAACAGTGTGAATGCGCTTAACACGACTTAACTGCTCACTTACAAACAGATTAAAATGCTACATTTTACATTGTGGGTATTTTATCATAATTAATATTTTCTCAATACGTTTCAAAAAAAAAGAAATGATTGACTTCATTTGCTGTTTCTGCAGGGTCATTCAGCTCTGGGCCCAGTGATCGCGTATGTGCATGCTTGTGTGTGTGTGTGTGTGTGCCCATGTGTGTGTGTGTGCCCATGTATGTTAGGGCACACGAAGGGTGTAAGAAGGGGCCTGTGCCAGCAGGTGCTGCCCCCTCCCCAGCTGGGGACCCTGCACAGGCAAGCACGTCTCCAGCCACAGCAGTGATCCCCGCGTGGGGGGAGCCAGGGTCCGAGCACTGTGCTGTATGGAGCTCTAGGGGAGTGGCGGTGACCGTCTTGCAGAGGAGGAAACCAAGGCTCGAAGTTAACAAGCAGGAGAGCTTGGTGCAAACCTCGTATATTCGTTATCTCCTGCTTTGTAATGTATTACTCCCAAACCGTACGGGCTGAAAACGACAAATATTTATCATCTCCCAGTTTCCGGGGGCCAGAGACCAGGCAGCAGCTGAGCTGGGTGGCCCCAGATCGGCATGTATCCCGAGGCTGTCGTCAAGACACAAGCCAGGACTGCGGCCATCCGAGGCTTGGCAAGGGCTGGGAGGGTCCACTGCTAGGATGGCGCACTCCCTGAGTTGCTGGGGCAAGGCCCCAGTTCCTCACCGCCCGGAACTCTCCACGGGGCTACGTGAGCTTCCTCACAACATGGCGGACGTCCTTCCCCCAGAGCAGGTGGTTGAAGGAAGCAGGACAGAAGCCATGATGCCCTGTACCACGTGGCCTGGGGAGTCATACTGCTCATTTCCACAGCCTGCACTGGCTGCAAGGTGAGCCCTTTAAAGTGGGAAGGGGCCACATGGGAGAGTCAATACCAAGACCATGGGGCGCCATCTTGAATCAGCCGCCACCCCAGTCCTGACTCTGCCCACCCGTGCTTCAGTTCCCCAACGGGACCAGTGGTCAGTCATACAGTGGTGTCTGGTGTCCAGGGACTTTTCAGAGACCACTGAGACTGGTCACCACGCTGACCAGAGATGAAAACTATCCCACAGGGGTAGCTGTGGGCCTACGCGGCCTCAACACCAAGCCGTCCTTGTGTTTAGTAAACAGAAGGGGTGTGCGGGCACAGGGGGCATGCTTCTGTCGCACACACACAACACAACACGGGGACTGGGGAGAGGGCAGCCACGTGCACAACAGCCCTCCTGGCCGTGGCCATGAGAGCTGGATGTCAGTGTCAGGTCTGGCCTGTGTCCACTGGGTGTGATCTCGAGGCCTCCCATACCCACTCTGGCCCTCAGTCTCCCCCTCCAAAGTGGGATGCTTAGCTGCTTCTCCCACGCAGGAGAGGGGGAAAAGCCACACATGTCCAGGGCCCATACCAGAGGGCCTCGGGTCCAGCCTCTGACAGCTCAGCTCGGGCAGGGAGAGCCATTGACTCGGTCAGACACGCTGCGCCCCCGGCACACGATCTCCAGGTCCCGGTTCAGCCAGTTCAACCGATTCCACAAACCCAGAGCAGCCAGACCAGTCGCTCCCTCCCAGGGTGCCTGGGGCCTTTGGAATGCCCCCACCGATGGGAAAGGCTCCAGTCAAATACTTCACATTCCAGCAGGGAAAGTAACAGGGAACATGGAATTCTCCTTCCCAGCCCACAGAGGACACGGCCTTTCCTTTATCTCGCCTGGAAGTTTTGTTTTCCTTTTATCAAAAAGGTGTTATCAGCGTGGCTTCAGGAAGAAAGAAATCGGAATGGAAAATGGGCAGGGGACATGGCCTGGGGGAAGAGGAGGTGTGCGGGAATGAGAAGCCCCAGAAGGAGGTCACTTGTCATTGCCCTGCCTTTGGCCACAGCAGCCTTCAGCCCAGAGTGCAGTCGGCCACACTCGGGACCGGCCAGGGCGGCTAGGGCACCGGCAGTGACCACTTCCCATGGTGTCCCCATCCCTCTGCCCACCACCATCACCATGGCTCAGTGCAGATGCTAGTGGGACTCCTTGAGCTCCAGGAGTCAGGGACATGCTGGTTAGCCCGCCTGAGGTCATGTAGCTCGTGAACAGTAGACCCAAACCCCTGCTTCCCGACCCCCATGCCCTCCGACCCCCCGGGCCAGGAGGGCAGCATACCAGCGGGAGAATGGTTAGAATTGTTCACTTCTGACTTCCGCGGGTTTTCACCCAGAATCCACACCAGCCTTGCTCTCGCCGACTTACGACTTCAGGTCTGGCACTGGGGATTCGAGGGAGTGGAATGGCACAGGCGGGTCAGCAGGCCCACAGAGGGACAGCTCCATGGGCAGTGGACAGACGGCCCCATGGGGGGCTGAAAGCACAAACGCCCATGAGCGTGACTGGCCAGTGGTGGACGACGTGAAGGGACGGGGTGGTTGGATAAGTGTGGGAGGGTGGTGGCAAACGTTGGCCCGAAGAGGGGATAAACGGATGGGCAGGTCCAGAAGTCGGTGGGCAGTGGAAGGAATGAGTGGGCAGGGCTGACTGTGGGCCTGACTCCCTGTTCCTGCAGCTGGGAGCCAGGAGACTGAGGGAGGCTGGCCGAGGGGGGACTTGGTCAGGGATCCTCCCTCGGAGACAGGTCATTCGGGCACACCTGCCCTGAGACGATGGTGCAAGCGGCTCCTGGCTTAGGGGATCTGGAATCTGACAGGTAAAAGGGGCCGTAGAGGTCACACTGGTTTCACGGCCTCGAGCCCAGAGAGGGCGAGAGCCTCTCCTGCAGCTGGACAAACCCCAGGGCTCCACCCTTGGTCCAAGCCTCTTGGCTCTGACCATCATCTGGGCTCCAGCAGCTTCAGCCTGCCCTAAAAGCCAGCCTGAGCCAGACCCCTAGCCCTGGCCTAACCCATCATTGCCATGGGCTCCGATGAGGACCCAGGACCAGCACGACAGTGTCCTGACCTGCTGCCCTGTGTGTGGGGACTGGCCAAGGTGGGGGTCCCTGCGAGCCAGCTGGTGGCCATTCCAGGGGTCCTCTGAGACCTCTCAGGATCCTCGAGGATCCTCAAAGCCCCAGGGAGCCGCAGGAGTCTCTGTCCCTGGGAGCCGGAGGTGACAACCGGTTATCCAGTCGCCACGTATCAGGCCCGGTGCTGGGTGCTGGGGGGAGGGAGCAGGATTCTTGTCTGCGCCCCTGAGAGCCCCCAGCCTGTGGACACAAGGCACTCAGTCAGTGTTGATCAAGGGGAGTCCTGCCCGCAGGACTGAGGGAAAGAGGTGAGCCAGGCGTGGCTCTGGCTCAGGGATCCAGGTCTTTGTTCCGTCTACTTCTTTGGAATGGGGTGTTCATGAGTGGTAAGGGTGCTTGCTCTTGGCTACGCTGATTTGGAGTGAAAGCCCACACTGTTCTGGACCACAGATCCACGGAAGTAACCCGAAAACACAAATCTGGGAGCCAAAGGCATATACCTCCGCGGTCTTCCCCCGCCACAAGTAGCTATTCTGTCCTATCACCTCCTGGCATATTCCCCAGAAGACAGTCGGGGACCCACTCCCCCATTCCGCAGGTGGAGCCCTAGGTCGCCGCTCATGTGACGTGGGGCACCAGGAGCCCCACAGGGCCACTGACCCATTTCTGACGCCTGGTGCACAGTGGGCCTCAGCCAAGTCTGCAGATGTGATGAGAAAGAGACCAGTAGGCTTTGGAACCAGAGAAGCCTGAGTCCAAACCCCCGCTCTTCCTTTTATCGCAGGTAGGACCCGAGGCCCGTCGCCTCACCTCCGTGGGTCTCAGGTTCCCACTCGGTGAAATGAAGATGGTAACAGTAACTTCGTAAAAGCCTCGGAAGGACGCGGAGAGCCCAGGTTTGCAGCGTGCGCTCCTGGCTCCCTCCCACAGGGCCGGCCGCAGGCCCCTCCCCCGGGCCGAGCGCCGCCGCTCACCTGTGGGCGGCTGGGGCCCCGCCCCCTCGCAGCCAAGGCCGCCAGGTGAGTGCGGAGGCTCCGGGCGGCTCCGGCCTGGGAGCGTGGGAACTTCCTGCCGCCCTGTTTGTCTTGGGCTGCTCGGGAGGGGCTCCCAGCTCCGTCAGCTCCTGCACGCTCGCCATCACCCAGCGTGAAAGGGAAGAATTGTTCCCGTGACCTTTGCTTTCCTTGTCAGAGGTGCACGGACTCTCCTCCCTAAAGGCCAGGCCAGCCCTGGTTTCCCACTCCCCAAGGGACTGAAAGGGCCACCTTTTCACCTGAGGGAGGGAGGGGTGTGGGGGTGGGTGACAAATGCAGCAGGATCGGTCCCTGCTCAGACAGGAATGAGGCTTCACACCCATCTGTCCCCCCCCCCCCCACCCAGCCCCTGAGATGACTTTCTCTGTCCCACTAACCACCCCCCCAACCTCTTTCCTGGTCTTCACTCCTCTCCGTGACTCCCAGGACCCAGAATAGGACCCAGCCCAGAGTCAGAGGCTCAGTCAAGCTCCCCAGCCTAGCTGAGACATCCCACCCCACCCCCGAGAGCAAGACAACCCCCCTCCTCCCACTTCCACGGAACCCTGCCTCTGGAGGGTGCCACCAAGGCTGATCTCTACAGGGAGGGCCACAGGTCTCTACACCAACTTCTTACTGCTCTGCCTTGAGCTCCTCTGCCCCTTGGTCTCATGGCCAGCCTACAGCCAGGCTGCCCACCTGCCCTGCTGTGGCACGGCTGGCGGCCCCAGGGTGTGACCACAGCAGCCGTGGAGCCTTGGGTGCATCAGCTGTGGGGCGGCCATTGCAACCAGCGCAGTTGGGGTTAAAGACGGCCTTGGATCACGGAGACTCCATTTCCGATTTTCCAGAAGATGCCAATTATTAATGATCATTGTTCTTTCCTTCTGGGGCATGAAAAAGCAGGTTCGGCTCACAACCGGAAAAGCAGCAGGTCAAGGTTCCCAGAGTATGAAATGTCAGCCTCCGGCAGCAATGACATTCACCCAGAAGCACTAAAAATAGACTCCAAAACAGAACCATCCAGTCTCTGGAGGCTGGAGGAAAAAGGTGAGCTTAGGGCAGAAAGGACGTTCACCAGCCATATCTGTGGCCACATGGCAACGGTAAACAAGTAGTTTACTTGTTTTGTTCTGGGTGGTTGTTGTTGTGGTGGTTTTTTTCCCCTTAGGAGACAAAAAGAAAGCAAACTTAAAAAGGGTCAGCCCTGAAGGAATTTGATCTTTTAAGAATGACTTTACCGGATGTAAAGTTCAGATAGAAAGGAAAGACCCAGCCTGGAGTGTGATGTGACCACGGCGGGTCTGGGGCTTGGCCCCAGGAGGACAGAAAGCTCCAGGGGACTGGCTACGGCAGCCTGACTGCCCGAGGCCAGCACAGAGAGAACTTTTGTGACGGTGGGAATGTTCCTTACCTGCCCTATCCAACATGGGAACCACTAGCCACATACAGGTATGCGTCAAGCTCTTGAAATGTGGCAATTGAGGCTGAGCAACAGAATTGCCCATTTTATTTCACTTTAATTGACTTAGATCTAAAAAGCCGTATTTAAATGGTGGCTAGTGGCTACCATAGTGGACAGCCCTGTGTTAGGCTTTCCAGGAAGGAGAGCTGCAATCTATTAGCAATGTCTGCTGGGAACACAGGATTGGAAGATAAGACATGAATGCTGCATTACCAAATGACCGGGATCTGTCACCAGCGAGGTCACCTGATGCCTAAGCCATGGATTCTGATGCCTGGACAGTTTTTGTATTTAGGAGGAAAAAATATCTGTGAGGTTTAGTTCCACACCCCCGTGACATGCGGCCTTCTGGTCTTTCCTACAGGCAACTGCAATTCTCTTAAATGGTCTCCCTCCCTGTGAGACCCCATTTCCAACATTTCTACCCTTCTCTACACAGGAGCCAGAAGGGTCCTTCCCAAACACCAAACCGACCATACTCTACCTTGCTCAAAACCCTGCATCTAACCTCCTCACCATGGCCATCAGGGCCCTTCCCTGCAATGTCTCTCTGACCTCATTCTCTTTCATTCTTCTCCACCCCCACCTAATACAGATGGCCCCCACCCCTATCTGATGCTGGCTGCTCCCTTTTCTTCTCCACTGCCCAGGAAGCCCCAAAGAGAGAGCTATCTCTTGCCTCATTGTGGCATCCTCCACCCAAAGCACAGTTCTAGAATAGCTCCCGCTGGAAACCTAATGTAATTCCAAGAACTCTCATGCAAATTCTTTTATTGTGCCCTCAAAATAATAAGACAATCACCATTGTTTCCCTGTTTCACAGAGGAGGAAACCAAAGGATCTGGCCAAGGGCATTAGAGAAAATGGCAGACCTGAGCCTCAGACATAGGTAGATGGCCATCGCAAACCTCGCTTTCTGCACAGAGCAATCTGTTTCAACATGGTGTCTGTGCTGAGAATGGGAACCAGGTCCCAGAACTTCTAGTCCAGAATTTCTTCTACTGCTAATTCAACACATGCTAGAGAAAAAAAGAGATAGATGGATAGGTGCATGGATGAGTGGATGGGTGGTGGGTGGATGGGTGGATGGATTGATGAGTGGATGGATGGATAGACAAATGGATGGATGGATGGATGAGTGTATGGGTGGTACATACGTGGATGGATAGATGGATGGATGGGTAGATGGATGGATGGATGATGGGTGGTGGATAAGTGGATGGATGGGTAGATGGTGGGTGAGTGGATGGATGGATGGAGGGATGGATCGGTGAATGGGTCGATGGATGGATGGATGAGCGGATGGTGGGTGGTGGGCAGGTGGATAGATGGATAGATGGGGGGTGGTGGATGGATGATGGATGGATGGATAGACAAATGGATGGATGGGCAGATGGATGAATTGGTGGACAGGTGGGTGGGTCGGTGGGGGGATAGTGGAAGTGTGATGGACAGATGGATGCATGCGCATGAATGAAAGGACAACAAAACACCCTAAGAAGTGAAATAAAAGGTCATGACTAGGGGCGTGGATAACAATCCGCCTTTTTCTTAACCATTTTTTAGGGTTATCAAAAATTCAGGTCATGCAAGAAATTCTTTGAGCCTTTTCTTTTAAAGAGATAAAACGCATGATAAGCAATGTGCATGTATCAGGAAAGCCCTGGGCTGTGTGAGGCCCACTTGCCTCTCTCCTCCCCCCTGCCACCACCCCGCCCTCCCTCCTCTTCTGGCTCACTGAGCTCCGCCCTAACGCAGCTTTCCCAAGGGAAGGCTGAGGAACAAAAGCAGTTTCTTCTGAATGGAACTCTCCCTTGAGCCAAAGAGTAAACACAAGCGAGCCTGGAAGAGCCCAAGTTGGTGTGTGTCTGCTCCAGCAGTGATTACATAACCAGGACGTACCTGGGAGAGGCGCTGATCCAGGGGATTTTAACAGGCTGGGGAGGGGGTGGGGAGGATGCTGGGGGGACGGGGGAGGAGGGAGGGCTACGCCCAGGGCAGGAATGGCTCTGCAGCTACCTGGCCTTGCTGGGAACTGGAGCCAGCTCGGTCTGGGAGGGAGGAAATTTAAGTGTCATTTACCGAGGCTGCCCTTGCACTAAGACAGGCCCTTGCAGGATTGTTGTTTTTTTGTGTTTTTTGGTTTTGTTTTTTTTTTACTTCACAACAGCAGTACTGGCTAGGGACAGTTATGTTCTCTTTACAGAAGAGAAAACAGAAATGAGACACAGAAAGGTACCACCCTTAACCTAAGTCGCACAGCGATTGCGGCAGAACTGGGAGATGAGCCCTAGTCAGGCCCCAGAGCCTGTGGGGCTAACTGAGCTGTCCGGCCTCTCCCTCTTCTTTCTCTTTCCCGCTCTCCCTGCCCCTCCTGCCCTCTGGCTCGCCCACAGAATCATGCATCCATTTATTCTTGCGCTGTTTCTATCGGTCCACCCACCCGCTCAGGCCCCAGACGTGCTCCCCTCCCCTCTGTCCTGGGCTGACGGGGGAAGAGGAGCCGAAGAGAAACCAGATGCAGCTGCTGTCTGCGAAGAGCTGGTTTCTGCCGAGGGAGTGAGACCCATCAGTATCCGTCTGCCACAGGATGTTAGAATCCCACATGGATGCGGCGGACCAGGAGGAGTTTCACAGTGGTTTTCTCATGAGATCCAGGTCAGGGTCGCTCCTCCCTGTGGGAGAAGAAGAAACAGGTCCACAGAGCCTCAGGAGTCTCAGCCTTGGGACCTGGAGTTCAGGGAGGGCTTCTCAGAGGAGGCAAACCGAGCAGGCTTGGGGAGCACATCTGAGATTTCCTCCAGCAGAAGTGGAAAGAGTAGCTGTGTTTCTGGCATTAA
This sequence comes from Mellivora capensis, assembly GCA_004024625.1. Taxonomy (NCBI): domain Eukaryota; kingdom Metazoa; phylum Chordata; class Mammalia; order Carnivora; family Mustelidae; genus Mellivora; species Mellivora capensis. The sequence continues at coordinate 16,382 of PISX010031051.1, forward strand.
GAGCCTTGTGATGGAGGAGAGGCGGTGAGGAGGTTGGGGTCCACTGTGGCCTGGTCATCCCTCCAGACCCAGCGGCTGCAGCCTCAGAACTCCTGGGGTGAGGGGGTTGGGGAAGGCCCCATCTGGCCAGGCTGAGGACAGGAGGCCCAGGACATGGCCGAGTCAGACCACCCCTTCTCCACATGACCCAGAGTGAGCATCTCTCCTCTCTAGACCCCAAGCACCCCATCTGTAAAGTGAGGACAAGAAGATTCTGGGAAAAACCGTGGGCATGGCTACTGGGCCCTAGCAAACCTGCAGACGTGTTTCCCCCCACCCCCAGGAGACTGAGAGCCAGGAGCCCAGTTAGCAGGCGACGGGGCCATCTAGGACTCCCGGCCCAAACAGGGGACCCCTCCCCAGGGGTGGGACCCAGTGTACAAGTCCCATCATAAAGGAGGCCTCCCTCTCCTGCCACACCCAAGGGGCTGCCAAGAGCCACACTGCCATTATGTAAGCCAACTACCCAGCCACCACTGGCTGGTTGTGTTGCCACGTAAATAGAGTCCTGTATTTACCGACCGTGGGAAAGGGACAGGTCTGCCTGGCAAGGCAGGCAGGGATGAGCTCAGAGGCCTTCAGCTCTGATTTCTGTGACATTCCAAGTGTGCATACATCCTGTGCCCACCAACTGGGCATCTGTTGGGACACACTGGCGGAGGGATCAGTGGGAAACTACAACCTGGGAGCCCAGGCCATGGGTCTTCAGGTCGCATGCTTGGGGTTGCAGCCTTGGCCAGGGAAGCCAGCAGCAGGAGGCCAGGCCAAGACCACATCTGGGTGACAAGTTTCCAATGGTCCCCAATGGCCCCAAAGACCTCCCTGGTGTCGGTACCAGTCAGCTGCCCTGCATGGAACAGGGACCATCTGCACAGGATATCAAGGGAGCTCAGAGACTAGAGGAACAAGCCCTGGGTACAGCCCTACCTCCCATCAGCACTGCTCCAGGACACCAGACCTCCATTAAGAAGCTACTATGTACAAAAAACCTTTGTCTTTAATTCCCAGAAAAATCTCAGTGGCCACATTGTTTTACACAAGAAGAGAGGCAACTGACTAAGCCGTGCCCACACAGCTAATGAGATGGAGTCACGATTTGAACCCCCTGGTCTGTCTGACCCTAAGTAGTTATTTCTAATAAATATACTGCCCTCTCTGTTTCAATTATTTCATCTGCCAAGTAGGGATAGTCATGAAATCCAAGAAATGGCATCACTCTGTACTCTGGGACCATTATGACAGGTTTGAGTGGCATTATCTGTTCATGAATCCTTGGTTGGATCGATGTGTGAATGGGTGAATGGACAGTGGGATAATTAGGTAAACAAGTGAACAGTTGGGTAAATGAGTGCCTCCTTTATGAGGTGGGGAAGAGGGAGGAAGGGATGGATGACCTATAAGCAGATAGACTGGTTCATGGAATAAAAGGTAGATACATAGATGAAGGGATGGATGATTAAAAGGGTAATAGGTGATGGGATGGATGG
>PISX010031052.1:0-18793 GCA_004024625.1 Mellivora capensis
GGAAATGCCCAGGGAAGTTCTCTCATTGCAGAACTGCCCTAATTATAGTACAGAAATCAAACTAGACTAAGAAACACAAAATTATCCATGCAAATTTAGTAGTGCCAAACATCTACTCCTTTAATGGAGCTGACCTACAGTCAAATCAGCACATAAAATTTAGCATACAATTTTGATGAAAATTTGCCTCTAAAGCATAATATCTGGTAGTTACTAAGGCCAACTGCCTAAACGCCCCTCAAATATGTTCAAAACTAGACAAAATAAAAAGAAAACTATAAGGATATAGAAGAACCCCATCATTCATATAATGATTTAAGGAATGTACAAAAACAGAAAGTATAGACCCATTGGATCTTCTATAGGAGCTGGGTTGTCCGAGAGCAAATGGTTACATTCTCTGGGATATTGAGAGAATCCGCAAATGAGTCTCAAGAGAACTCCAAAACAACCAAGGGTCTTGATGGCGGCATATCCACAGAGGCCCATGACAGAAAGAACCTGGATATGGTGGATACACAGCCTCGTGGAGGTTGAGAACCATATCCCCATCTGTGGTCCCAGATGCCTACAGACACCCATGCTTATCATGGGGAGGGACAGAGAGAGATGCCACTTGGTTCTCAAGCACTTGTAAACATACCGAAGCGTCAGAAGGAAGCATCTAGAGCCAGGGCTCCTCCAACTCTATAGATTCAGGTTTAGTTTCAGCAATTATTTTGCTATAGTTACGGGGACTCAATTACATTCTCCACACTGGAGAAACTTAGGGAAGGGCAAATTGACTGCAGGTGGAATGCAGGCAGGGCAGTGCAGCCCTAGATTTTGTCTTGCCCAGACACAGCCTCCTCTGATTGACTGAATCACCAATGCTGGGCCTCCAACAGCATCCACCTTACTCTAAACTAAGAGAGGGACATCTCTGAGTTCCTGGCTTTGAGAAATCAGGATGAGGCACTCTGGGCAGGATCAAGTGCTTACTCGTTTCATAGCTCAAGGGCCTCTGAAGGTCTGAGAATGACCTACCCAGGAATTGATAGGTCATTTGGGCACCCACAGAAATACACTCTTCCGAAGGGTCAGGAGATGGAAATTCTAGTTCAATATTGACTTTATCACCAAGAAGGACAGGGATTGAGGCCAAAACTCTAATACCCAGGTGAACATGAATGTGAAAAATGAGCTTGGTGCTCTCAAGTATATTCATCAAAGGTTTGGTTTTCCTCTCTAGAAAAAAGAGGAAAGATGCTATGTTTCATGATTTTGGATAAACCCTCCTAGATTTCCTATATTTAACTCCTTGAAAGGATCTAAGTCTTCACCCCAGTGAAAAAAAGAAAAAGACATTTTCAGATGAGTAAAACAAGGGCACAGAATCATACTATTTTAATTCATTTTAATTTTTATCATAGTAATACATGCATATTGCTTTTAAAAGCCAAATAGAATTTTTAGAATGCATAACTATAAATGACAGATTCCTGCCCATACCATCTTCTTTCTCTTAGTCCAATCTTCAGATCCATTCAGGAAAGGTATTCTATATTTGCAGGAATCCCTATACCTCTCTCCTGGGCTAAGCCTTATCCTGTGACTTCTGGGCCTTTTTCTTCCTCTTGGCCTATTTCCTTTTCTAATCCATTTCTAAGGGACCATCTAATCATCTAGGTATAAATGTCAAAATACTTCACGGTTTTCTTTTCCTTTATTGCAATCACTTCTTTAAAATTTGCAATATTCACTCCACTTTCCCACTTGGTATTGGGGCCCCTAACAACATCTTAGTCAAGGAAATGCAAGTCACTTTCTTGTCACTTTTCACAGAATGTTTGGTGAGGGGTGGTGGGGACAGGGAAATGATATTTTGGTTTTGGAAGATGTTTCCTCTTTTTTACCAGACCTGGTGCCAAAATGTTGCAAGCAAAGAGCAAGAATAGGAAAGGCAGAGCCCCTCTCAGGACACCAGCTTTGGGTCTGCAGGGAAGGTATTCCCACACTCCTGGATGTAGTCTGGTTTCATCAGATTTCAGTAGGTGGTGTGTGTGTGGCTGTTGGGGAGGGTATGACGATCAGCACTACCTTGCCTCTACCCATTGTTAAGCACCCTCAGAAGGACCTGAGTAGTTCCCAGACTTAAACTCTTTCCAGGGTGGACCATATCATCACTTGACCTATTGCTCCCTTGGAGAAAAGTTCCACGGTTCCAAGCCTTCTGCCAACCCCAGGCTTCTTTATATGTGTCATGAGAGCTTCTGGAATTATCTTCTACCCTCCTACATATCTCAAAATTATGAGTGGGAGTGGGAGTTTCTACCAACTGCTTCTGAAGAATATTACCCTACAGTCCCTTCAAGCTCTGCTGGTGTAGGGAATGCTAGAAGAGTCTTCTGTCTTCATATATCTCTAGAAAAGCCCACACTTTCTAGGCACTGCTAATTGGGAAGAGGTTATTAGGAAAAGCTATAAGCAGAGCCATAACCTTGGAGAAGATGCCTCTCTCTTCTGGATTCCTAATGGGATTTTGAGCCTATTTTAGGGACCAGGATGCTTACTATGGGCAACTTCCCTGAGCTCTGAGAAGGGAAGGAGGGAGGAGGGAGGAGGTCAGTTCCTCAATCATTCATTTATTAATTTATTAACATGCATTTATTCAACATATATTTATTCAATACAGACACTGCACCGGGGACTGGGAATATAGTTGTAAACTAGACAAATACCTTTTCCCTGGAACTGAGGACTGTATAATGTAAGGAGGAAAGTAGAGATAAAAACAAATAAACAGGTTCATTACAATTGTGTGAAGGAAACAGTAACAAATGGGAGAGAGAAAATTCAGGAGGTAGAAGAGGGGGCTTACTTTGGACATGGTGCTTAAGGGAGGCTTCTTTGAGGAGGTGACATATAAGAAAAACAAAGAATGAGAGTAAACTAATATACATATAAGGATGTGCACAAGCACAGCATATGCAGTGGTCCTGAGGCTATAAAGAATTTGGCATATTCAAGGAACTGAAAATTGGCATAACCGAGAAGAGCAATAGGGAAAAGAACCATCTTGGAAGGTAGAGGAGTTGGAGGCAGGGGTCAGGCCATCCAGGAAATCCTTAAAACTGTGGAAGGGAATTTACATTTTCTTCTAAGTGAAAATGGAGGCACTGAAGGAGTGAACATAGAAATGACATAGTTTAAATTCAAAGCAAAACTATAGTGAGATACCACCTCACACCAGTCAGAATGGCTAAAATTAACTGGTCAGGAAATGACAGGTGTTGGCGAAGATATGGAGAAAGGGGAACTTTCCTACACTGTTTTTGGAAATGCAAGCTGGTGCAGCCACTCTGGAAAACAGTATGGACATTCCTCAAAAAGTTGAAAATAGGGCTACACTATGACCCAGCAATCGCACTACTGGGTATTTACCTAAAGACATAAATGTAGGGATCCAAAGGGGCACATGCACCTGATTGTTTATAGCAGCAATGTCCACAATAGCCAAACTATGGAAAGAACCTAAATGTACATCAACAGATGAATGGATAAAGAAAATGTGGTATATATATATACAATGGAATACTATGCAGCCATCAAAAAACAAAATCTTGGGCACCTGGGTGGCTCAGTGGGTTAAAACCTCTGCCTTCAGCTCAGGTCATGATCTCAGGGTCCTGGGATCAAGTCCCGCATGGAGCCACATGGCTCTCTCGGCGGGGAGCCTGTTCCCCCACCTCTCTCTGTGCCTGCCTCTCTACCTACTTGTGATCTCTGGCAAATAAATAAATAAAATCTTTAAAAAAAATCTTACCATTTGCAACAATGTGGATGGAACTAGAGGATATTATGCTGAACGAAATAAGTCAATCAGAGAAAGACAATTATCATATGATCTGATATGAGGAATTTGAGAGTCAGGGTGGGGGACTGTGGGGTGTAGGGAGGGAAGAATGAGACAAGAAGCGGCCGGGGAGGGAGAAAAACCGTAAGAGACTCTTGATCTCAGGAAACAAACTGAGGGTTACTGGGGGGTGGGGAGGAGGGATAGGGTGGCTGGGTTATGGACATTGGGGAGGGTATGTGCTATGGTGAGTGCTGTGAATTGTGTAAGACTGTGACTGTGAATTGTGTAAGACCTGTACCCCTGAAGCTAATAATACATTATATGTTTTTTTTTTTTAAAGAAATAGTTTAGATTTACATTTATCCAGATTATCCTGACTGGCTCATGGAGACTGGACTGAATGGGCAGAGGGTGGAATAGATGGAACTCACCAGTCAGGAGTCTGTTATAGTCCCAGCCAGCTATGGTGGCTGCCTGGTTTGGATTGGAGAGTGGCAGAGAAGCTGAAGAGAGATGGGTGGATTGGAGATCTTTGAAGGTAGACTTCTTTAGAGATAGACTTCATGGATTAGAGGTAGGGCTTGAAGGAAAGGAAGAATCAAGGGTGACTCCTAAGTTTCTATCTTGAGTAACTGAGATGGAAAAGATGGGGTGTTGGAATGGGTATATCTGATTCCTTCAAAATTCATATGGTGAAATCCTCACATCCAATGGGATCAGATTAGGAGATGAGGACTTTGGGAGGTAATTAGATCCTGAAGGCAGGGCCCTCATCAACAAAACCAACAGCCATGTGAGAGAGGCCTAGGAGACTTTCTCCCCTTCCACCATGTGAGGACACGATGAGATGTCTGCAACCCTCGGAGGGCCCTCACCTGACCATGTTGGCACCCTCAGATCACACTCCCAGTCTTCAGAGCAGCAAGACATAATGTTTGTTCTTATTATGCCTGCCAGTCTACGGAATTCTGCTGCAGTAGCCCAAACAGACTAAAACCTCCCCCAAACTAGGAGAGCCAATAAAATATCTGAGAATACCTCGTGGGGCCTTCTATGGTTTCTCCTCCTCCTTCACCACTTCTTCACTTCCTATGTCGGAGGGTGCAGTCTACCTCCTGCTCACCTCCAGTGCTCTTGGGATTTCTGATTAGTTAATATTTATAAGAACAACCTAGGGTTATGTTGCGGTTTTTATTTTATCACTGTCTACTATTTTCTTCTACATATTCAGCTATTTACAAAATTCACATTCTTTGTAGCTTTTCTCAGAAAACCTGCCTAATCTCTGTCCGTTTCATTGCCACTACAAGTCTCTCAAAGCCATCCTTGGGGTCATTTATGCTTAGTCCTGACCTAGTCAGAGAAAAAACTGAAATACTGGATTCCCCTGTTATCCTTTCCTGTGCACCTAAGTGCTTTATGAATATGCATGAATGTATGTTAGTGAAGGCTTGGACAAAATCCAAGAGGGAGATGCCGTTGATTCAGTGGACATTGTCTGGAGGCTCTCTGAGAAGCTCTGGGTTGCACTTTGTTTCTGCAGTCATCCCCTCCTGGAAGGATATGCTAACATCATCACAGTCTCCTAAGATCAGATTGGCATACAAGGAAGAGGAAGAAGAGTTGATATAGGGCAATTCCTAGCTAACTTTTCTGTGCTTTCCTTCCCCAACTTCTCTGACAAATTTGATGTTCCTTGCACCCTTCTTGCTATTAGGGCTGCCTCTATCACGATAAAGCAAACTCCACTCTGACACATTTCCGTATCACTGGAAGATGCTAATACATGCAATGCGAATTCATTTGTTTCAACAATATATTTTGAGCAACTGTTGTGTAGGAGGCAAGATTTGGCACCTAAGGAATATAGAGATATTAAAGTCATGATCTCTGTCCTCTGTGTACCTAGGATTTGGTTGAGGAGAAAGGAGCAGAGACCAAGACAAGGAGAAACAACTCTAGCACAAGTCTAACAAAAGAAATTTCTGTCACATGAAAAGGCAAAGTGCCACAGACTTCAAAGAAGATAAGATACTGGATTTACTTGGGAGGATAAGGAGCAGCCTCTAAACACTTTGGACAGATGTAGAGTGCTAGGAAGACATAGTCAGGGGTCATAACATGGTGATGAAAGTTGTTGAAATGTTTGCAAAAGCATGTGCAGAGGCACAGAGGGAAGAAACCCAATGGGTTGGGTGTAGTTGGTAGAGAAAAGAAGCTCATTTTGACTGAATCTGTCTTAGCCTGGGTTTACACCAGAAAGCAGAATCTGAGACAAGGGTTTGCATTCAGATAGTGAGAAGTAACTCCAGGGAACAGGAATGGGGCATAGAGAAATGAAGCACGGAAACGAGATAAGCCAATGCAAGGGTAAGTTCTTGAGCTCAGCACTGCCGGGGGTGACTATGACTCAATTCTACTGGGACCCTCTGAGGAACCATGTAGGTAGAATGCATCTCAGAATTGTGCACCTGAAGGACCCAAGAGAGTAGCAGGTTCCCACCCACTCCCACCCCCTACTGGTCAAGGGTTCTTCTTGGGCAGGCCCATCTCACTTTCAGGTATGTGCATGTGAGTGCCAAGCAAGTTTCTGCAAGTGTCTTTCCCCAAGGTGTCCTAGGAGCCTCTGAGCAGAGAGAGACAGATGCTTGGGGCAGCTGAGATGACATGATGTCAGGTTAACCTTCTCAGAGCTGGTCACACAGCAATGACTAGAGTAAGAGGCAGGCGAACAGGAGGTAAGGGGGGATTCTGGGATTATCTCAGAACCATGGCCAGTGAGGCGCCAGGAGATAATGCCACAAGGATAAGTTCTGAAAGAGATTATGCCTGGCTAAGAAATTTGAACTTAGTCAGCAATGGGTATCCCTTGCAAAACTGATACTCCTGCTTATCATGTGCAGAAAAGGGCAAGATCTCCTGCAGGGAGAGAGCCCATTATGTTCACATTCATGTGCAGGATATTATGGTAAATTGTAGCTCCTTGTGATTGGCTAAGCGAATTTAGAGATTTTTGATGGGCTTTAAATAAAGTAACCCTCGCCAAATGGACAACTGGCCTAAAAGTATCCTAATACAGGAACTGTTGGTTAAAGATTTGACTAAAATTCCAGAAAACATGAATAATAACAGGAAAATATCAAAGCGGCACTTCTACTTCAAGCTAATTTATAAGTAAAAACAAAGGCAATACAATAAGTTCTGAGAAGTCACCTGAAAAAATAATTTAAACCCATACAAGCGATTCTCCAAAATATGGATTGATTTAAATTCTCTACAGTTAATAATTAATCTTAACCAAAGTATATATTATTGTCAAATTATTAACTAATGATATTATGAATCCATTATGATGAACAAGACATGTAAAATTTTTATTTCACATTTATCTTATCCTTTGGATTCATCATTTATGGGGCACTTGGCTGGTTTAGTCAGAAGAGCCATGTGACTCTCAATCTCAGGGTCATGAGTTTGAGCCCCATGTAGGGTGTAGAAATTATTTAAATAGATAAAAACTTCAGATTCATTTTGGAACACATCATAATATTTGTAATAAACACGCAGAGAATTAACAAATAATACTCCTTTATTGATAGTATTGTATGAACAAAAATGTTTAGAACTCACATCTCTGGGCCATAGAAAGAAAGAAAGGTTGTCAGAAAGAAAAGGAAGAGAGAAGTATGTACAGGAGGCATTTTGGATGTTGACTTAACTGGATGTGGCAGCTAAGTGGATGGCAGGACAAGATCTGGAAAGAATTAAAAAGTGACTCAGGTTTTATACTAGGATTATGTTCAGATGGGGAGACATGGTGCAGAAATGGATGTCTAAAGGAAGAGGTGGTTTTGGGTGTTGAGAGTGAGGTGGGCTGTGGATGGGCATCAGTGCATGCTGGTCTCTCAAGATGACCTATGGTGTTTCAGAATGGAAGGTTCTCTGACTGCTTGATCCTCTGTCCTGGAATCAGTCTCTCACACCCCAGGCTGAATGTAGTCCTCAGGTTCTAAATAGAAGTTAGTGGTGTAATTTTTGCCCCTCTCCTTGGTGAGAATGACAGGCTGTCCTGCCATTTTGGAAGTGGCTATGAACCAGTCTGGGTAGGAAACAGACTGAAAGGTAGATGTGGAGCCCTCCCTACTATGGAAAAAGAGAAAGGGCTTCTGTGCTTTCTTCTCCTTGGACATATCCATGATCTTTTTCTCCTAGGATTAGGAAAAAATCTTATTAGAGAGGATTACTTAGAGAAAGGTCTAAATTAACACAGCCCTGAGAGTGACTGTTTTCCCCAAAGGGAGGAACAGAGGCCAGGGACACAGGCAGGTGAAGGGACACCAAGTGTCAAAACAGACAATCTGCTGGCTCCCAATAGCTTGTCTCTACCTCACCATCCCACAACATCAAGCGCTTCTGATTCTCTGAGAAGCAGAGAATCATGGAAGATAACAGAGACAGGCTTAAGCCCCTTTTGTGGGAGCTTCTGGTGGGCACCCATCTGAAGGTGTGGACATCTCTCAAGATTCCCAGCCTCCAAGTGGGTTGACATCTTATGAATTTCATCATAACCAGAAGGATTCACTTCATGACTACAAATGCTATCTTCAGTGCAAAACCACAGGCATATAATCCACAAAATTCAGACTAATAACTTCCCCTTTTCTCCTATGCCACTCGGTGGCCTTTGCTTAAGTAGGAGCAGCCCAGCATCTTGGAGGAGTTTCAGGAGGCAGTTAGAGAAAACTGCGGATGAAGAAACCATCATTCCTTGGCCTTTTTGAAATATTCTCATGGGTGTACCCTCTGGCTTTCGGAGAATGCTCTGATGTTCAAGTGAATGTTACAACCATGCCCACTGACTTGGGGGTCAGTCAAGTCACACCTCCTTCTTCAAACTTAACAATCCAGGATTGAAAAACTGTCATTTTTATTCAGTGATATGTTAAATGAAATAAAAAGTGTATCCCCCAGTGCTTCTCTCATGAGCTGTACCACCACTCACCTTCAGCTGCAGAGTAGGCTGGCCCTGAATTTCTGCACAGAAGAGACAAAGATGGTTGCCCTTGATTCCCAAGTAAACCGGATTGCCTTTCCCCGCATCATGAAATTCTTTGTCTGTACATGTTATTAAATCAAGACTGACTGGAAACACAAGGGAAAATGGAAACAGGTATCAAGCCCCAAGCAGCAGAAAGTCCAGTCCTTCTGGCCTGACATTACTCCTCCCAGCCAGGGGAGAGGATGCTGAGCCATCAGGACATTCCCAGAAGGATCCTCCCATTCACCATGTAGCTGAGACCCTTCATCATTCTGAAGCCCATTTTCATTCTCTTACTTAATATCAGAACCCCAGCTGTTACCAAGGCATATTGCAACCCAAAAATAAAAATAAAATTCCCCACCACATTTGCAGCTAAATTTGATCACATGCTGAAGTTGTAGCCCATTAGATAAATGTGGAAGTGTTGTGTGGGATTTCTAAGAATGTTCCTTAAAAGGAGTTGACTCAGCTAAGAGAAGCTCCTTTCTTATACCCTGTGTCTTCTTACTGCTGGCCTCAAATACTTGGATGGTGGTTGAGGAGAACTTGGGCTTGGTAAGAAAAGAAAGCTAGAATCTTTGGACTATGGGGGTATCATAGAGTCACCACACTGGCCTCAGCCTGCCTGCTCAGGCTTCTTTTTCATGAGAAAGAATTAAACTTCTTAGTTAAGTCCCAGTTATATGGGTTTTCTGTCACTAAAAGCTGAATTTAATTCCCAACTAATTTAGCCCAGGAGTCTGGATGTTCTGCATCTATCCTTCTAGGCAGGGGCCGAGAAATCTCCCATCAACTCTCTTTATTGAATTCCCACTCAGGACAAGGCTGCATGTGTGCCCCAGAGATTTAGCTGAGGATAAGAGAGACATTGTCATTGCCCCCACAGAAAATGATACCAAAGATGTAAGCAGAGAAATGACCAGAATAAATTACAATGCCTGTTTGGGGGAAGAGACCAAAGCCTGGGACAGCAGGAGTCCAAATTTAGAAGAATCAAGAAAGATCTCTCTGAAGAGGTGAAGTTCAAGCCAAGACCTTAAAGTTAAGAGGAAACTAGTATAGGAAAACATGGGGGCCAAAGGGGGTCTAAAAGGAGAGCGTCACAGGGAAAGGATGGACAAAGTTCCCTATGTGGGCACCCTATGTGGTACCCCTGAGATCTCCAGACCAGCTCCCACCTCCCATCCCCAAAACACAAAAACGTGGGAATGTTACACTCTTCAATTAACATAGTTCAGAAGGTCACTCTTAATGCTTTGTAGAGAATGGATGAGACACTACACAAATGAAGGGGGAGGGAGGACAGTGAGGAAGCAATGGCAGTGGCCCAGGTAAGAAATGATATTATCTCAGAAATAAAGCATATTTTGCACATGGACTCCTCCATCTTTGCTGATGGATTGGATAGAGATCAAATCAAGGATGTGTCCTGAACTTCTGGCTCGAGGAAACAAGTGATGGTAATGCCACTAATAAGAGATGGAGAAGACTGGGCTCATCAGCAGTTTTGAGAAGTCAGACCCCTACTTCTGCTTGGGATAGATGAAGCTGGAGATGTCTGAGGGGACATGGAGAGGATGCGGGTAAATCATCCAGAGTGGACTTCTGGGTTGGAAGCACAAATGCCAGAGTGATAAATGTGATACATTAATCTAAGAGACCAGATCCCAATCCTTTCAGAGGGGTTACATAACGATTGCAGACTGAGATCTGAGGATCTGCAACATTTGGAGATTTTATAGAGAAAGTGGAGTTGGAAAGGAGAATGCCAAAGAGAAGCCAGGGAACCACAAGAGAATATTCCTACAGAAGGAGAAGATGCAAAGTGTTCAAGAAGGAAAGAGTTACCGATTATGCTGACTGTAGTGAGGAACCAAACATTGTGAGGATAGGGGAGCAAATCTGGTGACCTTGGGAAGAGGAGCTTGAGAGAACAGTTCAGAAGTCAGGTTGTTTGATGCAAGCATAAGCAGGAGATGAAGTAGAAACAGGTTATGTAGCCAGCTCTTCCATGAAGACTAGTACATAACACTGTGTAGAGACTGGTATACAGGGGGAAAGCATGGTAGCAAGAATGGAATGTGGGAATCAAGAGAAGGTATTTAGTATTAAGCTTAGAAATATTATATTAGAGCATGTCTGTCAGTGATAGAAAGGATCCACCAGACAGACGAAGGTGGAGTATACAGGGAAGAGAAAAATTAAATCAAACATTGAAGTCCTAGCAAAAGGGAAAGAAGGTGAGACAGACTGGCTTTTGCTGGGAGGAAGGAATATCCCCCGTTATTAGAAGAGAGGACACTGAATCAGGAAAGTGTGCAGGTTTGATGGTGAAAAGATGATTAAGTTTGATTCTGGGGACATAAGTGGCGATGGTTGAAATTTAAAGGAGAGAAACTCCAAGGAGAAGCTCAACTGCTGCCTAAGTGGGCAACCTCTTCTTATCTGAAGACATTTTCTCTTTATAAGAAGAACTGTCAACCCCTCACACCCTCATCTCTAGGTACAGGGATTCTTCTGTGGAAGAGAACCTTCTTGTCCTTCCTGTGAACATTGGGCTGCCACCCAGAAGTAGGAAGGGCCCAAGGCCAGGCTCAAGCAAGCTTGTTCCCATTCCCAGTGGAGCTGGTGTCCCTTTTACAGGCAACAGTGGCTTTGATTGTCACTCACCAGGTTTGACATTGCTGCTAAAAGGAGTTGCTATTAATGAATTTTCTCTCAGGATCCACACCATTTGTCGAGAATCATGAACACCAAAGATTCTGGGAACCTCCGCCACTGAGAGAAGACATAACAGCACAAAACACATATGAGGTTATTATACACCTCAGGACTCTAGCTGCATCTTGGTAATAATGGTTTTTGAATCCTTGAGGGTAGGATTACTGCTCTGAAAAAGAGTAGCTATAAGGAGAAAGGGAGAAGAAATACGGCAGGAACTGGTTTGTGGATCAAAGCATCTGTAAGAGTCTACCTGCATTTATAGTTCCCAACAGATTTTCAAAATTTGTCTTTTTTCTAGGGATGTCAATGACTTGTTGTTTTCTGATTGATAGTCTCTAGGTAGTGAGAAAACAAAAAATATTCAAATTGGTCATCAGTAGTTTTCTTGTTTTTTTCCTTTACCCTCTTTACCAAAATAAATAATAATTCTGAACATACATAATAAGAAAAGAGCTAAATGCTCTGAGATTTTCAAATGCAGGTTTTGTAATCTGCATGGTTTAGTAAGAAATAAATGCATCTATAGCTGAGTAAATGATAGGGGCCCTTGTACTCTATTGTCTTTGGGGAGGCAGGATGGAGAAATTTCCAAGCTGGTTTGAAATTCACCACTCACCTTGTGGGGTAGCCATGACAGCTTCAGATCTTCCTGTGATAGAGGACAAGGTAGATCAGATAATAGAGAAGAGGTTGTTAGCAGCTGGTCTTATGGGGGAAAGAAAGAAGAAAAACATGTCATCCATTTCTCACCACCCCTCTTCCACCCTAGAATTTTGTGTAAATATTCTTTTGAGAAACCTGCCCCAAGATCCTGTCCCAGATGCACATTTGAGACTAAGGGTGGCGTTTTCCAAGGCCATTAAACCCCAAATGGAAACTCTCATCTCATCATGACTAGGTAGTCCTCGTTCTCCAGACTCTGATGGCCTTGAGATGCCCTCCAACCATCACATCTGTGGTTGTGAGGAGGTTCTATAGCATCACCTCAGGCACTGCTTAGTGTAACAAGTCTCTGGATTTAAAGGAAGGAGTGGAGGGTGGGTGAGTGTACATCTATCTCCAGTCTGGCCTCCCATATGGCTGCTGAGGCACCAATCATCTTGACTTCAAGCTTGAACACTACTGAATAACGGGCAGCAAATCTCTCTGACCTGCATCTTCCCCCATTCTTCATCGAAAGAGGCATTGCTAGGATATTGCACATGGACATCGACAAGCTCTATTAGGTATTTTGACTGTCAGGGGCCATCTGTCCCTGGGCTTCTGATTAGAGAACCAGGACAATTCCCCAAGAAGGCCACAAACTCCCCATAGTGAGAGCCAGCTGTTCACATCCCTCCCCATCCCAGGATCCTCACAGCCTGATTGAATAGTTATCACTGGACAGGGAGTAAGCAAATCACCACCTGCACTCTTAGAAGAAACCCTCACTCCTCCAGCACCCTGTGCTTCCGCCAAGGTTCCCCAAAGCCCCCCAAGGCTACACATAGAGCAGTGAAACAAGACTTCCCACAAATGGCTTCTGAGCTGAAATTACCTTTGTCCAAGAGATGCTCTTATTCCTGGATCCAAAGTTAAGGTTCTATCTGCATCCAAGGGCACTGGAAAGCTATCTAAGACTCTTAACTTTTACTGAAAAGACAGGAGAGACCAGACACCCAGATGCAAGAGAAGATCACAGGTCAACAGGCTTCATGACTTCAGGCTGCACCTGTAATCTATATATGGACTATGGCTTCTTCAGGACTCAAGTGCTGTGACTGACTCCAACAGGTCCCGAGCATTTTATCCACACTGGGAAGGAAGGAGGTTCTGCCTCACTTGGGCTGGGACTGCCTAACACTCAATATTTGCTGGTTCCTGGTGCCAGAGAATTCACTGAGTATGTAAATGTCAACCAAGCATTGCTATGACTTGTCTATTCACCCTGAAAAAGTAGGGCATGTCAAGCCCTTAAGAGCAACAACCAGGAAATATAGTCATCAACACTGAGCTTGAGGAAAAGAAACATTATGGGACTGCCCCAGGGCTGATGACTGGATTCTTTTGCCACAAAATGACATACTGAGATGTTATTTCCAGGAGTGGAAGCCCCTAGTAGGTTTAAGAAAGACTAAAGAAGAGGTGGGGCCCCGAAGACCTGTGTAGCTTACAACTACTCCTGGACCACAGTCACCGTACTCTCTGCCAATCTCAGACCAGGTAAAAATATCCCAGTGTATGCTTCTCCAGCTTTTCAGAGTCTGTGTACATGCTGCTTCTCCATTCAAGGGAGCCTGCCCTGGACAAAGCCTGCTCCTGGGCACCTGCCTATCACTGACTCTGGATCACTGCCCTGGATTAGTGGGAAAGGGAGCCTGACTCCCAGTACTCCGCAGCTCTGAGCTAGTACATAAAGGAAAGCTGAGGCTGTTGATACTCTGTGCCAATCCCTTCAGGCCAATTGAGTTCACTGTCCCTGTGACAGTTCCTAGCACCTGTCAGCTTCATACTTCAAGGGTATTCATCTCAAGGGCAACCTCAACCAATGAGGGAAAGGGCTTGTGGATAAATGTCCCAGTTTCCCCAGCTTCTGGTGGGACAAAGGTAGGGTTTCTCAGGGAGAACCCACACTAAGAGAGTAGTTAAGTGTTCAAAAGCCATAGATTTGAACTCAAAAGATGAATGTTCACAATTGGGCTTTGCTACTTTCAGACTTGTGTCCTTGGCAGAGTCCTTTCACTTCTCTGATCCTCAAATAACTATTATATGAAATGAATTGTACCTTGCTGGATTATTTTGTGGGTTAAAGAAGAGTATGCAAAGCACCCAGTACATGACAGCTTCCTGTAGTAATGGATCTACTAAGTCTCCTATGTCTGTCACAAGACCCCAGATCAGCCTACTTGTCTCTATCAGACTTTTTGCTTTGACCACTAATACATCATCCTAGCTCTTGACATTTGTGCTACCTCATCAACCTAACATCCTCATGTCCACACTGTATACACTTCCAAGGGATTCTCACTGCACAGTGAGACATGAAAGGTCATTAGGGTCTTGTCCTGGATAGTCCTATCACATTTCCTTGGGAGCATGGAATCATGAAGCACCCACACTTAAATGTGCAGTAGGTGCCTCTGAGTCAAAACTACAATTCAGAATCAATCTGTGGCTATGATGAGGAGTTGTCCTAGGTATCCATTAACATGAGTTGATTTCTATGCTTTAAGAAGAAAGTTCAAAGCCTATGACATCACCCCCATGCTCCTTGTACAGGACCAGACCCACTTGGATATCTTGAGGAGAGAGATTCAATGTCCTGCCATAAGGTACAAAGAAGCAAATATTCAGGATACACTGGTATGGATGACGCATGCAAACACATTCAGAACCACAGCCAATAAGACACGGATCCTTTCAGAGTCATTATTTCATCCTATAAATATATGGAGCTCCGTGTAACCGGTGCCATTAGTTGAGGTGATTGGGGTTTTGGTGATACCAAATAACCCGAGACCTCTACTTATGTCTCCCTAGGATGGAGGGCATTCTTTACTACCAAGGTAGTGGATGATCCTGAGAAGGACTGGGTCAAATATGTGAAGGAAATTTCTATTTCTGTAAGAAAAGCACTCCATGGGAATAAAATCCAGAGATATAGCCTTCCTTCTCCCTTCAGGTAGCCATAACTGGATCCAACTTGGGATTTCATTCCTTTGTCTACCCATATCTATCCTTCACTGCTTCACATCAATATATAATATATATAATATAGTCACTCAGTTCCATAAATCCTTCCCAACTTCTATAGCACAATTCCCATCATTCAGTTTGGCCACTGTTCACATATTGCCAAGTTATTAGATGGAACGGTCCTTGTTCTATATATCTTCAATATTCGAAGTGTGATCTGTGGCCTAGTAGCATTCGCATCACCTGGTAGCTTGTCAGAAATGCAGAATCTTAGGGTTTATCCCAGACTTCCGGAATCAGGATCTGAAATAAAGGAACATTAAAACTACCATATGTTCTGTACTGATATAACACACACACACACACACACACACACACACACACACACACGCCATACTCTACTCACAGCAGCACACACACACACAAAAAGATGTCAAGACCCAGGGGCCATCTAGGACTGGAGAGGGGGCAAGCAAACCAGATGTAGACCCACCCTTACCTTCCCACAATCTCTGTGACCCATGAAGTGGGTTGTCTTGGCACTGAACAAAGAGGGGGAGGGAAAGATATAAAGAAAAGAGGTAATTCCAGGAAGCCTATGGCCATGGACAAGCCCTCTGGAGGACTTCTACTTTGAGTACTCACAGCTTGTTTGAGCCAAGAACTCAAACTGTATTTGGTTTAATATACATGAAACACTTTCCACCAGAAACAAAGAGAAAGCCTCTCTAGAGAAGGGCAGAGCCACTTAAATAATTTTACAAAGGCAACAAGCCACAAGTAGTTGGAGATTACCAGGCATACAAGTAAACAAGATCACAAGAACAAGAACCAAAAAATTAACAAAGCAAGATAACAGAAACATACACAAATAAGAGACTCTGTAATTATTATACACAGAGCTTAAAACAACTACCCTAACCATATTTAAGAAGCAAATAACAAACATGGATATATTTTTCTAAAACAGCAAACTATGAAATGTGGCAGATTTGAAAGAGTTAAATAGCATCTCTAGAATTACATAACACAACAAATAAAAGTATATAAACCAAAATTTGTATTTGGCAACAGACAACACACAGCAGAAAAATTAGAGAGTACCATCAGCTTATGGTATAGGAATTTCTAGCACTCACTGCCTTCCAGAAATGTCAATTTGAACAATTATCCATATATAAAAATACCTCTACAAAAGCTAAGAATTCCAGGTGAGGGATAACCTGGGTAGAATACAGAAATAAGAAAAGTTGCACTGAAAAGGGGGTAAGAAACATAGTTTCACATTACTCCCATTACCCATCCCCCCTCAACAAAGCCAAGGTAGCCCAGCATGAAAAGAGACATCCAACTCATGGGAAGAGAGTGAATTAAGGAACTAACTTCACAGTGGGCTCTACCACCAGTCCACACCAGCACCAGCACCAGCACCAGCACCAGACTGACTCCTGTGGCCTGAGGCTCTGGGTCTACCCCCAGCATCAGGCTGGTCTTCTGGTAGACTCCAACACCCAGACTACTAGTCCATCCCAGCACTCGGTACAGCTCCCAAAACCCAGGCTCCAGGCAGCCTCCTGCTAATCCAGACTCCTTGCCCTCCCTAGCATCAGGCTGACTCTCATGGCCCTAGGCTACCAGCCTGCCCCAGCACCCAAGCCAGCCTTCACAAACCTAGACTCCAGATAAGCTCCCATGGAATGAGGCTCCTTGCTTGCCCCAGTTCCAAGCTGGTACCATTGTCCCCAAGATCCAGGCAGTCTCCCATGGATTCAGGCCCCCAGGCTTCCCTAGCACCAGGGGAGACCCCATGTCCTCAAGGCTCTAGACAGGTTACACACATAAACCTAGGCTCCAGGTGGGCTCCCATGGATGCCAGCTACCAGCCCACTCCAGCCCCAGGATGGTCCCTAGAGCACCAGTTTCCAGACCAACTCCCATGGCCCCAGCCTCCAGGCTAGCCCCTATGGATCCAAACTCCAGAGTGGCTCTCATGGCCCTTGCAGCTATAGGCTACAGGTTAACTCCCATGGACCCAGGCTTCAGGATTCCCTAACTGCTAGGGTGGCTTCCATAGTCCCAGCTTCTAGGTTCCCATGAAACCAGATTCCAGGGGTACCCCACCACCAGGCCAGCCCCTGTGGATACAAACACCAGGCTCATCTTATACAGACCTCAGTCCCAGGCCTACCACCATAGACAGGCATTGAGCCTGTGAACCCAGTGAACCCAGATTATCAGACTAGCCCCTGTGGACCCAAGCACAGGCCTGCCCCACCTGCTGACCCAGGCACCAGACCTGCCTGTCTTAGAATTTCAACACCAAGCCCACCCAGAATCTCTGGACCAAGCTGACTGGTAAAGGGCTTTCCCTTCCAAAAACAACCTACAAAAAAATTGAAAGAAGTTCCTACCTCCTTAAATGCACAGACACCATTAAAGGTCACAAGGATCACAAATAATCAAGGAAACATGACACCACTAAAGAAAACTAATAAAACTCCAATGACTGACCCTAAAGAAATGGAGATAAATGAATGGTCTAAGAACCCTGAATAATCCTCTTAAAGAAATTCAGTGAACTACAAGAACACATAAGTAGACAACAAGAAAACATGTATACCAAATAACCACCTTACTTTGTACATCTTAAACTCACACAATACCATATGTCAATTATATCTCAATATATCTGGAAACAAAAAAAGGAATAAGAGAATTAATAAATTGAAGATAAATGGGAAGAAATACAAATTATAGCACAGACACAGGAATGTTGGAAAATACAGAAAAGGATGGAAAAGATGTAGGGAATAAACTGAGAAAGCTATGCCATTTATTGGAATCCCAAAAGGAAAGATAAAGTAGGGCAGAGGAACTATTTGAAGAAAAAATTGCTGGCAACTTCTCAAACTGATGAAGACACCAATTCACAGATTTAAGAAACACAATAAATCCCAAGTAAGGTAAATGAAAAGAAATCAGTATCAGACTGAAATTGCTAGAATCCAAGACAAAGGTAAGTGAGTAAGAGAAACAGATAATAAAAAGGCGCTATCTTCAAGGAAGCAGAAGACTGACAACTAACTTCTCACCAACAACAATGGAAGTTAGAAGACAGTAGAATGATATCTCAAACATGGAAAGAAAAAACTTGTAATGGAATTCCACACTCTGAATAATTTCTTTCCAGATTAAAGGCAAATCAAAAACAGTCTCAGATAACTTAAAGCTCATGATGTGGAAAGGCTCACTTTAGGGAATAATAAAAAGGGGGCATCAAGCCGAGAATTCTCTATAGCAGAGAATTTTTTTAAGATTTTATTTATTTGAGGGGTGCCTGGGTGGCTCAGTGGGTTAAAGCCTCTGCCTTTGGCTCGAGTCATGATCCTGGAGCCTGGGATTGAGCCCCATATCAGGCTCTTTGCTCCTCAGGGAGCCTGCTTCCTCCTCTCTCTCTGCCTGCCTCTGCCTACTTGTGATCTCTGTCTGTCAAATGGATAAATAAAATCTTTTTT